>JAWDGP010002677.1:47500-129242 GCA_033675545.1 Elysia crispata | reverse complement strand
ATGGAAGAACTTGTGCCAGTCCCTAAAAGAGGAGTAAATCCATAAAAAGAATGATGTAGATTCACTTTTCTTTTTTCCTCTTTCATCTGTTTTACATGATTATGTGTTTGCTGAATTCAAGAAAAGTGAGATGGTGTTGTAAAAGCTGTCTTCCATATATTTTTTTTTTTATAAGTGAAACTACTTTTAAGAAATGGATGTGGAAGTGGATGAAGAAGGTGATAGGGATGTTGTGAAAGTCACTAATGATTAGTTACTTTCAAATGGCTTTTATTCTAGCTATTGTACATTATAAAAAAATAAAACATTAAGTCAATGTACTGGAGGCATTGAAAGAGCAATTTTTTTTGCCGATTTCATTGGTACAATGAAATTACAATTCAGGAATGCAATTTTTCCAGATTAGTCAAAGAATGTTACCAGTTAGAATTTTCTTGCATTGTAACACTCACAAAAACTCATAAGAATAAATCGAAGGTTCCAACTTTTAATGAAATCATGACTTGCCTCTCAAGAAAAAAGTCAAATGTTAGATTATTGTGAAACTAACGTGGTCCATTTTTGTTTGTGCTTTCAAAGTTATCGCATAGAGATGATCTTTCAGTGCTTATACGTTCATTAGATTTGACCTGATGCTCAGAGAGAGTAAATAAAACTTTTTAATAAGTTTTCATTCACTACAGATTGTGTGGCAATTTAAATACAATTGTTTTTCCAAACAACTAAATGCAATAGGTTATTGCCATTTACTGGATGTAAATTGAAACTTGTTTATAATAAGGTATCAATTTGCAATCCCTCAAAAATTTTGCAATTTATGCAAAGCTTTTGATAAATCATATAATTTTTGACATATCGTAACTATACATTTTCACATGGCTTCTAATCCAGTCTTTATACCAGATCTCGATATTAAGATGATACTTTAAGATATAAATTTGAATCTAGCTTAAAAGGTGAACTTGCTTGGGTCTACCTCTCATGCCATAAGCCCCTTGCCGCTATAAACATCTCTCACAAAACACTTGAGTTACATCACAAATAGCTGGTAGAGTTATAGAGGCTTCACGTAGTAAAGATGACAGGAGTGAAACAGTTTAAAAAAAGGTAGATTTTGATGTGGCCATTAGGAGAGATGGATGCTTCACAAATACACATTACCCATATTTACTCTTGAAGTGTTTTTATTTTAAATGAAGAATATGGAAAAGGTTGAAAATGTTATACCTGATACGGAGAGTTTTCTTTTTAAATGGACCTTTCCTTTGCTTGATGTGGTGCCCAATCAATCTAACAAGTGTCAATCTGCCAGATACAGTTTTAAAAGACACGACGTAATCAAATCTGCTTATTAATGCTTAATGTAATCATTTGAGACTGGTTTTATCAACAAAGCTTTAAAAAAGAACAATAATAATGGAACATTATAGTTTCTTTTAATCATATAATCTTCACTTAGGTCACTTCTTGAAGATCATTGACTACTCCAAAACTAGATTGAACTGCTTAGACAAGACGCAACATATTTTGCTTTCCTTTCCTTGCCCTTTTGTTTACGCTTTATTTCTTTTCATATACAACTCTTGAAAGCATGTATACATTATGAAAAAGTGCAAATATTTTTTTGTAAGTCATTTGATTTCATGGCATAGATGACAATTTGTTTAAAAATTCACTTCAAACCTTTTTGTTTGAGAAAAAAAAAATTGTATGTCTCGTACTTGTTTAATAGTGTTTTCATTATTTCTTTTCATGTAAAAAATATTAGATTTATTTTCTTGAACTCAATTTTCTTTACAAGTTTAAAAAAAAAAATCTCCCTCCCCCTCCCCTTTTTCTCACTTTGTCCACATTGAGTCTTATATCCAGCTTTTCTAGTCTTTATCTTTTTTTTGCTATTCTTATAGTTTTTGAAAAAGATACATTTAAAAAAAAAAAAGTTTATTTCAATATCAAAGATAAGTGCTTTCATCATCAGTCTTGAAAAGTTTGTTTAAAAAAATATTTTTTGCTACCGGTATAGAGATTCAAATGCTAAAAGAAAGGGATCATGATGAATGCTTGGAAAAAATTGTCAAGATCATCAAGGACTTGGAACAAAGGGCTTTGCAACTTATTAAAGGTTTGTATGTGTCACAGTAACTTATTTTTCTGTTCTTCTTCTCCTACCTTATGTCTTTGGACATGACAAGGGTGAAGATCACTTTTTACCTGCATCTTTATAATTATATAAATTTTGCTTTTTCCCTGTGTGAATGTTTTTTTTTTTTTTTTTTTTTTTTTTTTTTTTTTTAATTTTTGCTTTTTCCTTGGTTTTGGCCTGATGGGGGCCACTTTGCCAGTTAGATTTTAACATGAGTGATTGGGTGGAATATTTATAAATATGCTGATGAATTTTGTTGCCATTCTAAAATTCAAGAAAAACAAATCAAACTGACCATGTGATTTACATAGAAGTTCTCAAAATCTCCTGTTTTCCTTCTAATTGCAACTATTATGCTAACTATTGCATTGCACTAGATAAGACTAATATAGGACTTTCACATATTACCTTTTCTCTCAATGCTACAATGAAAATCTATTCTTACTTTTTCTCAACACAGATAAAAGAATATGGACATGCATTTTTCTTCTCACTCTTTTATATGTTTGGCATTGTAGTTAATATCAATACCTTTAAGGTTTTTTCTTTTTTATAAATATGATCACATGTTTTGTTAGATGAGTTTGAAACATCATCTTCTCAGCTTTTTTGCTGTTATACACAATGCTATGTACAAAGAAAATAAGATTCATTCAAGCAAAGAAAACATTTGGTAGTGCAAGAACTATTATTGCTAATGCTATTCTCTAGAAAATAAATCATCCAATTATTAAATCAAAATTTTTCTAGAAATATTGCTTTAACTTTTTCTTTGAAAGATAACAATGTAGCTTTATCTACACTGCAGCTTATTTACCATGATGAATTTCTCTAAAGATGTAAAGTTGATACTTAAGTCTGAGTTCCTCTTATCCATTCCTGTCAATAACTATTTGAATATTTCCTCCCTTTTGTTGTTGTAACTTCCTGCTATAGAAGTAAAGCATGAAGATCTTGAGAAACTCATGAAGAAGATTCCACAAGACAAAAAGAGTCAGCAGTATGGCCAGTGGGTTGTGATGATGGAGAAAAAAGCTATGGCTATTGCTCGTCAACCACAAAAAGAGACAAATACTTCAATCCACTCCATTTTGGTTATTGCTGATCACCTTAAGGTATCTTTACTTATTTTAAGCTTTTCCATTTTTGATTTTTTACAATTCATTCAGACATAGGCAATGAATATGAAAACTTATCAATGGGTTAGTTCTCAAACTTGTCAAAATCAAAATGCTAGTCTTTGCAAACTTCACTTTATAATAGAATGTCTTTCATAGAGTAAATTTCACAAAAGATGACCCAGGCAGATAAAGATTTTAACTTCTAAGGGTTTAATTTAGATGGTGGATCAGAGCCAGCTCAGAGACAGGAAATTAAAGCAATTCTTCCTTCTGCTAGCCTAAGGGAGGTCCTTCAGCAAGAACGAGTACCCCCCCTCTTGTCAGGATTACCATGAAGCCAGGTGGTGAATGAGTGCTAGGCACTTGACAAGATGTCACATATGGTGAACCACTCAAGCTGGCCAAGCGTATGACCCCAGTTTATTGGTCAGAAGAGCTCAGTATGAGCACTGCTCCTAGAGAAGGCAAATGCAACCTCTTTAGGTATCTTTGCAAAGATCAGTCATGACAAAACACACTTTGAAAAGGAAAGTAAAAACATTAATGAGTGGTCTCTGGTAGGGATTGTCATGTGCCGCAGGTGACACCCAATTGTCATCAAGCGTCTGTGTGCAAAATAAAATTAAAAACAGTATTGCAACATGGAACAATAGAACAATGTTACAAAAAGGAAAGTTAGAAAACATCAAACAAGAAATGAAAAGTATGAAAAATAATATTTTAGGAGAAGCTGAGGAAGTTGACCAGCAATGGGTGAAATTCATAGTAGCGATGACAGAAGCAGCAGTGGAACAAATACCAAGAGTCCCAAAAAGTTGGATGATTGAGGATATTTTAGACCTTATGGGAAAAAGAGGCTAGTAAAAAAAATTTGGAGAAAATTACAAAACATTGCATAAGGAAATCTGAAAAAAATATGTGATAAAGCCAGAGAGAAATGGATCAATTAACAAGTGCCGGATTAAAATAGGAGGGCATGTCGTAAACAACTTGAGATACACTAATGAGGCTGTACTAATTGCAGAAAATAAAGAAGACTTGCAACAATTATTAGACAGCAGTAAAAAAGAATTGGACTTGAAAAGCAAAAAGGCAGTAGTAGGGATCATCAGTTACAACAGTGAGTGTCCACAGATCACCATCTTTGTCAATGGGAATAAACCAAACACTTTGGTACTTAAATATCAAGTGATCGAGGCAACACCACTGAAGTTGCAAGAATAGGGCAAGCAAAAAAGAAAACATAGTAGGGGAATACAGCATGAGAAGATGTTGGATGGACTAAGAAGCTGGCTCAAAGTAGGAAGAGGGACAGAAACACTGAAAGTGAGGAGGGATAGAGATGTGTGGAAGATCATGATTGCTTAAGCTAAAGAGCACTGCACCTGATGGAGTGAATTGTATAATCCCAAATCCAATGCTTAGCCCAAATCATTGACACCACTTTAATCATTTTGTAAATTCATATATCCTATCAGGTATGCTCTATATCATTTTTCAAATTTAGACATGTTTTAAGTTGATTATGAAAAATAAATTCTCTTTAAGTCTCAAATCTTCTACAGATTTTTTTTTATATTGATAACCGTTTTTTTTTCCATGGATGGAGTCTATAGAAATACATAATAAGGAGGCTTCAAACTCTGACTTTGATTCTTTGGTTGACCTTATGGACTGAAATGCTAACTTATGAGATGTATACTAAGTTTTGGTTCTTCAAAAAACTTTCATAACTCATTGGTCTACATGTATTCATTTGTTTCAACTTTGAGATTTGAGCAAAGGGGGCAGGCTAAAAAAGCACCATAAAAGAAAGGAAGCATGAAATATAAAACACAATTGGGGTTTTGAAAATTCTCTTATCTCCTGAAGCTAATGGCACATTCTCAGATTTAGCAGGTGCAATTGCAATCATGCATCCCTCTGATCCAGCTAGAGTATACTTAAATGTTTCATCTTTTAGCTAAGTTATTGTAATTCCCATTATAAACATATCTAAGCTGATAAAATAGGTTTAAAATGATATTTCACATGTCAGCTAATATTTGTACAAGAAATCAACTGTTGTTGATGGAGAACTTTCAATGACCATTAAGATGACTTTGAAATGTTTTGTCCTTCAATTTAGAAATGAGTCAGGGTTATAAATAAAGATTTATAACAAGTGTGAGGCAATACTTTTATATCCTTTGGGAGAAAAAAATTCATTGTATTTAATCAGAGGCATAATCAAGGCAACCTTATCTTCGATGCTATCATGACATAAATAAAGACAAATTTATCATAGATTAAGGAAGTCAATTATGAATTCAGTATAGTATATTTAGATACTGATATTATTCAAAAGAAAAATGTGGTTCCAAAGTAATATCGAAAAATATGGATTGCTTTTCCCCCACAGAAATGCTTTCCTCATAAAAAATACCTTAGAAGGGAACCAATGACTTTGTTTGGGCAGAAAATAATGTCTTACTATGTTTTTCACAAATGGTAGCTTTAAGCTAGACTTTCACTTTTTTTTTTCAATGAAAAAGATTGTTTTAAGTTTCTTGCAGACATCAGTATATCTGCCGTTGACAACTGACTTTACTGACTCAGTCCCCTGTGTCGAACAATTTGCATTACATCCTCTGCTAAATCATGCTGCTGTCACTAGCTAAATGGCTTCGAATTTCCTTTTCAAGCTGCATATATAGGCTTTCCAAAATATGGACTGGTGTCTTTTGAAGATCCAGTGAAAGACTGATATACCCCCATGTGCGGTTTAAGGCATATTTGCTATCACTGTGAATTTTTTTTTCCAGTAAATTCACTTTAAAAAGTGCTGTATTCTTAAACCTTTCTTCATGAAAAAAAGAATGAACAGTTTTCCTTGTGAATGAACAAAAGTGATCAGATAATAGAAACAAAAGTTTTTGAAAGTGATCAAGATAAAAAAAACATTGGAGTTTGATTGTTATTTTAATTTTTTTTTCTTCACAGGCATACAATGTGGCCTTGGAGCTCTATGATTTGGTGCAGTGGAGTGATGTTTTAGATTTCCTTAAAAAGCGTTTTAACCATTTTTGTGAACGCAAGGCCAAAGGAGGTCTCACTAGGGCAGAGAAGACATTTTACAGCTTCTTCAAAGGTTTGTTATCAATCTGTTTGGTGCTGATTGGCACTAGCTTGGTTGTTGATAAGATTGACCCTATCATCTAATTGGAAGAATTTAAAGATCATGATTATTTATTGGATAAGTCTGAAAGTATAGAAGAATAGTTCTAGGTTTAGGAGTTCATAAGTGGAGCAGCAAGGGAAAATCTAGAATTTTGTTGAAATATTTCTTTTTGGATAAATAGGTTCACAACTGAGTTGTAGTTCATCAAAAGTTTTAGGAGAATAACTTATGAAGTTTTTGCTATTCATAAATCAAAGAAAATTTTTAAAAACTTCATTTTGTTTTCATGAGTAATTATGTTGTCTTTATTATAGAATTAGAGCAACAGCAGAGAACTAAGAAAAACAGCAACAGAAATCTCAAGGATTTGAAAAAAGTGATAAAAAGCAATCTCTTACAAGAGGAAGGTACTCAAAGTGAGAGCAAAAAAATCTCAAAAGGAATTATCTTTGTGCGGACACGTTTCTTAGCACATGCGCTGGCATCATCAATGGAAAATAGCTCAGACGGGCTTCTTAGAGGTCTAGGGACGTCAGTGTTTACTGGGACAGAGGCACCAGAAAGTGAAGGAGGTGAGTTGAAAATTCCCATTTTTCATTCAACAATAAAACAACATGGTGGGCAGCACAAATAATTATGTACTTTCTTTGGTCAACTTGATGGGGAGTGGAATTATGGGCTCTAGTTCTAGATTTTGATCTTAATGTGCTAATTCTATGATCTACCTCTAAAGTTATAAGATTGATCCTAACTTCGGCTAGTCCCTGTGTAGTCTCCACTCAAACTTAGGAACTTAAAATCAAACTTTGGCTCTAAAATGCTGCAATTAAGGTACAAGATTTAGAAATAGGTCTACCTTGTCCTAACTTGATTTAGGTGCACAAAAATTCTCATTTCTGGCAAAAGTAGCTCTAGATTCATTTCTGCTGAGAGCTCAATTCAAATTGAAATGTTTCTTTTTTTCTCCCTTCTTATTTATTTAAAAGCTTTTAAATTGAGTTGGATCAACTTTTCATGACTAATTTGAATTACCTTTAAACATCAACATGTAAGCATGTCCCAACAATGTCTCAATTCTCTGTTGATGTTGTGTATTATATATCTTCTATAGATCAATTGAAACTGTTAAATTTGTGATATTTTGGCCAACACTCTTGTTGTGATGGCTGCAACGTCAACATTAAGAGCCAGCTCAGAAGAGATATTTTTGTTTCTGTTTATTTACTTTCTCCTTTTGATAAAAAAAAAATAAGGCATGACGTCGGCTCAGCAAGAGGAAATAATTGATCAATTCATGAATGGTAGTTTAAGACTGCTAGTGGCTACATCAGTCGCTGAGGAGGGCCTGGATATTCCAGAATGCAATCTAGTGATCAAGTATAACCATGTAGGGAATGAGGTCACTACAGTACAGATGAGAGGTAAGTTTTTAGTAAGTTTTGAAAAAAATCAAACTTTCAGCAGCATTTATAAAAATTTTATGCGCCTTCATAAGAAAGGGTAGAGCTTTGTCACTTGACACACATACATCTATTCCTCTACATAGTCACCACACAGAGTTAAATATTTCTATCACCTCTCTTTGACCTTCAAAAGTCGAGAGTAAAAGGACCCAGAATGGGCCTCTTACCAGTCTTCAACAGCTTTTATAGCGTTCTAGTTGTTTTGGAAACGTGATCCTTTGAGTGATTTTTTTAAATTAGGAAATAAAAAAAAGTTTGAGGGGGCTAAGTCTGGTGAATGAGCCTGATGCGACAGGATTTGAAAGTCACACTGCTCTGATGTCTGAACTGCTTGTTGTGCGGAGGGGCTTTGTCATGCCATAAGAGGACACCATTACTTAGTTTTTCGCGCCTTTTCCTCACCAAATTGCAGCACATTTTGATAAGCTAACCAGAGTGTTAGTCTTCTGGGACTGTCTAATTCCAGGTAGTCAGTCATAATTATACCTTCACAATCCAAGAAACATGACGTTCAATGATATTTGATGGTAGGAGAAGAATGGGTTTCCTATTGATTTGGGGACATTTTATGCTCTAGATCAAGATGATGAATCCATGTTTCACCCATAGCTACCATGTTTTTGAAGAAATATGTGTAATGGTCTCCATTCAAAAGAGAGTTTTGCAAGACTTAATTCTCTGCTGGCTACCCTCCATGCAGAAAACTTATTCATTTTGAGATGGTCATGGGGAATCAGTTCAATTGACCCCACACCAATTCCAGTTCCACTTGAGAGCTATGTGACTGCTATTCCATGATCTTATAGAATCAGTTTCTTCACTACGGTAAGATTATCCTCAGTTATACATAAGGTGGGTGCCCTTCATGATCTTTATGCATCAAAGGCATGAATGCAGTTTTGAATTTTCTTTCCCCGTATGTCTGAGTGTTATATCTAGGACATTTTTTGCCATAAACTTGAACCATTTCCTGAAAATAATAGAAAGAAAATTCCCTTGCAAGTATAAAAAACTTGATAACTTAGTGACATTGAACTGGCTTCATGACACAGCTTGAGCAAAGCAAAACATACTATTTTTTACCCTGGTTTCATCAAACCAGCTAACAAGTGCTTAATTACTGTCAGATTTTCTAAAAAAATTGCATCATGCATTTTGAAAAAATAATCTAAAGGCTGACAAAATTCCAATACTCTGTAAGGATTCTCTCCTACTCAGACCAAAGACTTCTTGAATCCTCTTTTTTAAAAACTTGATTTCAAAACAAACTTTGTATTCACCCTCTTCTTTTTATCAGAGAATGGATATCCTTGTGCTTTTTTAACAATATTTTTATACCTTATAGGAATAACACTGCCCATGGCTACATTTTAATGACTTTCATAACTTTTTTGAAAGGAAACCAGCACATTTCTTTTTCCTAGGACAGCTTATTTGTTTTGTGTGAAGCAGGATAATTTATAGAGGAAAACTGATTTGATAATCAAAGTAATTCAATTTAACTAAGTGTTTTGGTTGAAAAGTTGTTAGTATAACACTGCTTTGCTATGAAAGTATGTAAATTTATCATGAATCATGTCCACAAATCAGATACGTGTGATGTCAGGACTATTTTATATCAAGTAAACATTGTTGAAGCATTATTTGGTTTTTCAAAGCAAAAAGCTCATATATTTTATGGAAATGATATAAAATTAATAGCGCAATATCTAACTGTATGTATATCTTTTAGAGAAACAGCAGGGAAAATTAAGAAATTGCTAGGCAAACTAATAGCTGCAAATAAAATAAAGTATACTTTATTATTTTATAGATCTTCATATGCTTATTTCTGTTACATGGTTTTGAAATACAGCTATTTTTTTTTAATTAATAAGTGCTGTGAATTATGGAGGTCAACTTCTTAGAGAAAATATTAGAATGCACTTGAACATTATAAATCAACATTTGACCTTTCAGATAGTTCAAAGAAATTTTAATGAAGCAATTAGTTTCCATTAGTCAGTATAAAGCGAATATTCTGAATCTTTGTTTGCCAAGTAACTTGAGTTAACAGGATAAAATACTTGGTTAATTAATGTTCTATCATGACCTTCAAGCCAAATATCAGTTTCCTCAGAGTATTGAACAAAGGAACCAAAAACCTTTATGATTGAAATGCATTGGTTTACAGACATACTTTTGATTTTAGTTTCATATTTTAACTTTTTTTTAAACATAATGATAAACTTTAAACAGATTTAATAATTCAACCCACTGAAAAGGAATTCTGTTAAATGATCACACAGAAAAATATGTGAAATAGGATAAGAATGATTATGCATAATATATTTTAGTTGGTAACTATCAGAGTAAGTTCTAAAACTTCTGTGAGTTTATAAGTCAGTATTAAAAAAATAGTTCATCTCTCTCTCTCTCTCTCTCTCTCTCTCTCTCTCTCTCTCTCTCTCTCTCTCTCTCTCTCTCTCTCTCTCTCTCTCTCTCTCTCTCTCTCTCTCTCTCTCTCTCTCTCTCTCTCTCTCCGCCTGTTTTTGTGCAATTTGGTATTCAACTAGCACATTTGATTATTCCATCAATGAAGAGGATACAAGAAAAAAATGTGTTCATTTTCTGCAAGACAATTATATATTCTTAGTAGATATGAAAAAGGATGGCTTAACTCCACCTTCAGGAATACAAATATTGTGTGTTATCTCTTTTAAGGAAGAAGCAGGAGAACAGGTGGAAAGTCAGTCCTGCTTGCTTTTGATAACATCTGCAAGAAAGAGCGTGTCAACCAATTTGATGCAAAAATGATGAAAGATGCTATCAGAAATGTATCTTCAATGACAGAAGATGACATTCGCAGAGTCAATGAGAAAAACCAGGCGGAAGTTTTGAAGAATGATGAAATAGACAAGCTTGTGAAACAAAATGAAAAAAGCCACTTGATAGATAAAGATTTTAAAATGGCAAGTACACTTTATAAGTTTCTATTTCCACATCTGCGAAACAATTGCTGCCTCCACTGCCACTAATGACAAACTGTTTCCATCAGGTGTACCAGTAAATCAATGCAAGTAGCAACTCAATCAGTAAAGTTCTGCATTAAAGACATTTGGATGAAAAAGGGGGGGGGAGTTGTTAATTCATAACACTGACTAGTTTATTTTCGATAGAATTCTCTTCTAAATAGCCCTTATATATCAAGTCAAGTCTTTTAAATAGAACTCAGTTGACAATTTCATTTTTCTTTCATTGTGAGGATCCGATTACTTCTAGAATTTTAGATATCCTGTGCAATTCAGATTAAAGTCACTTATCACTTTTAAACTAAAGGCCATTTATAATAAAAACTGATAAACTGTTAACCTTTGTTTACAAAAATTTAAAAGAAACTATCTTTGAACATAGAAATTCTAGAATCATAATTTATGAACCACCTTAAAAGAAAAAAAAAAACAACTTTTGCACGGTATTAATTAATTACTCAAATCTGACAATTCCGATTTAAGCCCGAGTTACTTTTACTAATTCTGTAAACTTAGGGTAAAATAATATCACTTCTTACTTCTTGAAGTCTATGTATAAAAGATAATACAATCCAAATTCATCATAAGCTTCTTTTCTATACCCATTAATGAATAATATTAAGCCTTTAAAACTAGTGCCTGTCTTATCAACCGATGTATATTTTAGTTGTGCAAAATAATATTATATCTGCAAATGAAATTATATTGAAATCATATTTTTTTTAAACTTTTATACTTCATAACTTAATTTATGTTATTTAGTCTCTCTCAGGAAAAGGCTGTTTTCATCCCAAAAAGACCAAGAATTACTATTTTGTGATTTACTTTATTGGTATGGATGATACATAAAGTGATACATTTTGCAGCATTTAGGGATATAAGCTTATTCGGTTGTTGATACCTTTGAAAAGGGAAAAAAGAAAAGTCTAAATACTGTAAAAAATATTTTTAAATTATTCTGTTTGTGGACTTATTAGTGAGAGACCATGGACAAACTGTGACCTGTGTGGCAATAGTACAAAATGAGACTGATACACCTTTTTGGTCCTTTAAAAGAAACACTTACTCTTATTGTTTTATGAGCAGTATGTGACAGTAATAAGGGTTGGCTTTTAGGTTGCTAAATTTGCCTTTGATGAGGCTTTGAAAACTCTTCTAGAAATGTTTATTTACCATTACCTAACTAGACAGAAATAATGTGATGAGCCATGGATCAAGAAGGTGAAAAGGATTATCTCAAGTAAGATAGATTAGATTATTAAGAACTTTTGTGTCTTCCCATTTTTAGGTGTGTAAATTATGCCGTCAGGTTGTTATACAAGGCAAAGATGTCAAACTAATAGATGACAGTCACCATGTTGTGGTCAATAGGTAATATTTTTTTTTCTCTTATAGCAGGGTTGTGTCACGAATAATGTAGACTTGTGTTTTTCATTAGTTATTTTGACTTTTTTGTTTATATCATCATCCTTTTATAATGCATAATTACTTTTGAATTGTATAATTTTCCCAAATCCAGTCTTTTCAGTTTTTTATGTAGAAATTTTTTTAACAGAAGTGAAATAGGGAAAAAATTATGGGCCTTCGTCAGGCATAAAAGAGACAAACGTTAGGACCTGCAAACATTACAAAAAGAAACTTTCACTGTCATACATGCTGTTGAAGAAGGGAAGAAAGAGAGAAAAAGAAGAGCTCACGGTGTTGCAGCTGTTCTATTGTTCTGACTCTAGAGTCACCCCTGATGATAAATTACCAAGTATCTTTATAATGTTAGCTTTAATTATCCATCCTTTTGCCAACATTTTAACAAGAGAAAGTTTTCAGACGTGATCACTGATTTCATGAGATTTGTATCTATCTTGCTTCAAAGGGGGCATTTCAGAGGCTGAGATGGATCCCAGTTCCCATGCCAAATGGCAAGTCTTTCCAGAATGCCAAATAACAGAAAAAAGGACGCTGTTCAAACACATAAAAATTCAGATTAGAAAAGAAAAATGTAATATGGTGTAAATTTGAAAAATTTATGGTATAGCAAAATAACACTTTTGAATATCTTTTTTATTTTTCAATTGTAAGACAAATCTCTTCTGATTTAACAGTGTTTCATAACTTTGAAATTTTGTATTCCAGTTAAATCTGAAATAATTTTCTAGACCATGCATTGGTCATTACTGTACTATCCTGCTCTCATTTCTCTTTCTTTCTGTCTTTGTCTTTTGCTCTTTATTTTACTCTTGTTTTGTACATCCAACTTGGTCCAAATTTAAATTGAATATATTGTTTAAGATTTTAAAAACAGTAAGCCTATAACTTCATCATAACATCTTGTCTTAATAGAGAGTTCATGAAGCAGGTACAGATGAAGCGGAACAAATCTCTACTTGTGACAGGCCAGATGGCTACCTATGGCAGTGGAATATGCAGAGGTGAGACATGAACTAGATAGAAATCTTTTGATGATCCAGGCCAAACAGTTTTTCTATATGGAAATGTGAGATGTGATCTAGATTGAAATCTACATTCAACAGTGTATGTAACACCTAACTCTGCTTCTCCTGACAAGATGACATGAGGATAGGTTGGAGTATTTTAATTTTGTCACAACCACTTAACTTCTGAAAAGGACATGAGACAGAGCACAATGCCCATGTTTGCACTGTATGTACTTGTACTGTACAAAACATTTTCTACACAGGCTATTTTTTTTTTTGCAGCTTGAAAACTGTTCTATGTGATGTGAATAACATTTTGGTTATGTTGATGTTTGTTTTATGTGTTTTTTTATGTTTAGGCAAAGCAGAGTTATAGAGAAACAGAATTCAAGAAAGAATGCTTTTTTAAATTATATTGACTGCAACACTTTCAATTTATTATATCGGCTACTCCTATGATGAAGAGTGGGATATGTAGTGAAAGATGGTAGAATAACTGAGGGATGGAGGGGGAGCAAATGGAATCTCTTGCAAACTCTTGCGTTGACTCAATGAGGTTTCCAACTAAGAAGGGATTATACTCAAAATAACAGAAAAGAAACCAAAAAAAAAATCAGACCACATTAACAAGGTCTATCCTTTATGTCTCTGAGGGAGGGACCTGTATGTCTACACTGTCTACAGCCCACCCAACAATGTCCTTTTAGATGGAAAGAAGCTGTCATTAGACCTATGCTCAAGAAAGGCAAAGACAAGAAGAAGACAGATAGCTACAAACCTATCAGCCTGTTCAGCTGCCTAGGCAAGTTACTGGAAAGAATTGTGAACAGCATACTGGTGTGGTTCTTAGAAAGTCAAGAATTAATCTCCTGTACACAGACAGGCTATCTTCAACACTGCAGCACAGAAGACCAGCTAGCCCTCTTACACTAGACATAGAGAATGGCTTCCAAGATCCAATAAAGAAGAAGACATTAGCAGTCTTCTTTGATTTAAAAAAAGCGTTTGATAGAGTGAAAAAAAGGGCTACTGCTAAAAGTCATGAAAATGGGAATCAGAGGAAAAATGCTGAACTGGATAAAAAAACTTTTTTCACAATAGAACTGCAAGAGTCAGCATGGATGGAAGCATAAGCAACCTAATCAAACTTAGAGGAGTGACCCAGGGTGGAGTAATCTCCCCAACTCTGTTCCTCACATATATAAATGATCTTACCATCTGTAGTTTCAAATTTTGTCTCAAACACCCTACATGCGGATGATCTAGTGGTCTGGAGCTGCGAAGAATATGTGTCAACAGCAACACAGAGGTTACAGGAAACCATCAACAAGGTAAAAGACTGGGGTGACAAGTGGGCTCTGACACTCAACAGATCCAAGACAGTGGCGACCTTATTCTTACTCTCAACCCAGAAAGAAACAGTCTGCCTTCAGCTGGATGGAGAAAAAATAGAAATTTCAGACAAGCCAACCTTCTTGGGAGTCACTCTCGATCCAAGAGTAAAATGGAAGCCTTATCTGGAGGCAGTGGAGAACAAAAGCATCAGAAAACTCTCCCTCATGAGGAAATTGGTTGGACAAAGTGGGGAGTCAATTTGAAAATTCTACGTCAAGTGTACACAGGCAATGTTAGACCTGTGGCAGAAAATGTTTCCTCATCATGGTCTACAGCATCGAAGGCAAACAAGACCAGAATAGACAAAGTGCAGAACATCGGACTGAGGATCACTCATGGTGCAATAAAAAGCATACCCGTCTGACAAATGGAGAAAATGGGGAACATTCAACCTCTTGAAACGAGAAGAAACTTCAAGATCCAATGCCAAGCAAAAAAGGCAAAAGGACTACTCTCTCATCCCGTTCACCAGAAACTAAACCAACCCATTAAAAGCAGGCTTCAGAGAAAATCGCGTAACCACAAAGTCCAAGAGATAGAAAAGAAAGGAGACCACATATAGAACAATTGCGTCCTCAGGTTTGGCTGCCTATTCAGAGATTTGAAGTGTCAACAAAAATTCCTGGCATCCACTCTAAGGCTGACCATCCCCCTCATATGCTGAAAGCACTGACCTTAGAAACTTTAAACCACAAATACCCAAAATGTTCATGGATCCATATCTATACTGATGGATCAGCTGAATTGCTCCACCACATTTTTTAGTAGAATATTAAACTTGTGAATATGTTTAAAGCAGGGCCAGTCACTATGAATTTAATCTTTGAAGTAAAGCCGGATGCCTTCATAAAGTACAGGCAAAGATTATGCAAATTTTACCAATAGATTCTCAACTTTATCCAGTAAAAATTAAAAAAAAAAAAACAAACTTATGAGACTTGCTGCCTCTGTAAGAATATATTATGGCATCAAGAGGGCAATCTAGTACAAAATTTTTTCCTCCCTTTGTAAGGCTGTCAAAACACAGGCCCACAAGAGGCACCACGCTATGATATGAAGGGTGACAGCAATCTTTCTTAGTAATTTAGCATATGCATTAGGGCAAAGCAAAGTAGTATTCTCATGTCAATTTTAAAAGCTTTATGGTTATACTTCTGAAGCATTAAATTGGTATTGAAAATTGTGGATCCCACATGCTGCTCCAATGAGATGGCAAGCTTCCTCAGAGCAAAGTCTTTGATGCTGAAAGTTTTCTTGCTGTTTACTCATGCCCCATATGTAACTAGGTAAGACAATGATGGACCATTTTTACCATGCTTCTAGGTACTTTGAACCTGGTAATTATACACTGGCACAACCAGCCACTCCCTTACACATCTAAAAACTAAAGGCTAACAGCATTTGTACATGTACCACCATCCCTTAGATGTTGAAAAGGAATTCACATACCTCCTCTTTCTGATTGGCTCCCCTTGAATACTGAGACTAGCTGTCTAAACATTGGTTTGTCTCAAATCTCAGGTTTGGACAAACCATAAACTATTATGTCCAAAAGTCTACATTGCTTGCTCTCTGTTGAACAGTAGTGAGATATGAAACACATATGCTGGACAGGAAGGAGACTGACATCATCAAAATGCAGAGTATCCATATTCTAGAAAGATTGTGCTTTAAATACATTGCATTTTTACACTGCTCTCTGGTGGACTGTTTGACTATGAAATATTGTTTTTCCAGAGTGCTAATTGTCTTATCGTACACAAAAACTCATGAAGGATATACATTTCATCTTGTGGTTGATGAATTATCCTTTAATTTTTTTTTCAAGAAAGCGCCTATTTTAATAAGAATTTTATCAAAGTAAATAGTAAAATCATTCGTTTGGAAAAGGACATCTTGGTAAATCGGCTATTTAAAATAGGTGATTCAAATTATTAATATGTGAAAAACTCTTACTTCATCAAAAAATGACCATGGTTGAACTATCCTAAAAATTTTCTGATTTCAGGTCCAATTTTTTATCATTTATTTAACTTAGTTAACTGCTTTTATAATCTTTAATTTTGATATTTTAAAAATAACTGATACCTCCAAATTATATACATTGAAATGAAATTTTTTTTTTGGTTTTTAGGTAAATAAAAAATTGTTTTCTTTGACACCAATGCCTACAGGCAAGCCAGAAGAAAAAGCACAGTGTGGAAATGTCTTGGGCTCTCTTATGATCTTCAGCAAGATTCCTTTCATAGTTTTATTGGTCAAAAGCTTTGGTTTTGAGACAATTGAAAATCAACAGCTAATATTCTACAACAGCTGGAAAAAGGTGCCCTATTGCATAAAAGACATACAGAAGGAAGATATTCAACGGTATGTGCCATTAAAACCTTATCAGCCTTCATAGTTTTTTTTATTCATGTCATCTGCTTTATTTTTTTTCATTTTCATTTTCAAGGTCAAAATTTGCCAAATCTTGCAACAAAGAGAAGCCTATTTGCAATAAAATTTGCAAAAATCAATGAATTTGTCCACAAACTTCACAATAACTTGTCACCATTCTTACAAAAAATGTTATTTACTGCACACGGATCACACCCTCACAAGACTAAAATATACCATAATAATTACACATTATTCCATGAAACACATTGTATGATCAACAGTGATAAAATATGCCAATTATAAGTATACTAATCTAGACTTTGATTTTTATTTTTAGCCAAAGTTTTATGAATCATCTCCAGAAGAAAAAAAATGCATGCTTTACATATATTTGGGCCTATATTGTCTGTAGATTAGTTGTTGTTGATGCAGTAGTACCAGCAGCAACAGCAGTAGCAGTAGTAGTAGAAGCAGCAGCAGCACCAGCACCAGCAGCAACACCACCACCACCACCAACAGTAGCAGCAGCAGGAGCCCCACCATCAGCAACAGTAGCACCAGCAAGAGCAGTAGCAGCAGTTGTAGTAGTATTAGTGGCAATTGCAGTTGTAGTAGTAGTAGTAGTAGTAGTAGCAGCAGCAGCAGCAGCAGTAGTAGTAGTAGCAGCAGCAGCAGCAGTAGTAGTAGTGGTAATTGTGTGGTGGTGATGGTGGTAGTAATAGTAGTAGCAATAGCAGTAGTAGTAGTAGTAGTAGTAGTAGTAGTAGTAGTAGTAGTAGTAGTAGTAGTAGTAGTAGTAGTAGTAGTAGTAGTAGTAGTAGTAGTAGTAGTAGTACTAGTAGTAGTCGTAGTAGTAGTAGTCGTAGTTGTGGTAGTTGTGATGGTGGTGGTGGAGCTGGTGATGAGAGTGTTAGCAGTAGTGGTTGTAGTAGCAGCGGCAGCACACACCAGTAGTAGAAGAAGAAAAAGGAGAAAAGGAAGAGAAGGAAACATGTCCATCATAGATCAAATTCAACGACAAATCTTTTGAAATTCAATAATTATCTAATATCATAAGCCTACCTCACCTAGAACCTTGTTCTGATTTTTTGCTCTTTAATTTTTTCGTAACTATGTTAAAAAAGTATGAATCTTTTGAAAACTAAATTTTTAAGCTGTGGAATGGGACTTTTGAAAATTTGATCTTATCACTGGCATAGCGGCAAATAAACTTTTGCATAAGCTTTAGTTTTAGAGATCTATTTTGATGAGCTGTCAAGCCAAGTTAGTTTAGAATAGAAATAGAAGAGAGACAGAATTTTAAGTTGAAGTGATCCTTCAAATTAGATTACTCATTGAGAAAACTCTAGATCTCCCTAGATTCCTAGAGCTTATCCAGAGCTGAAAATGGAAATGTTTCATTTTTTAGTCACAAATCAATATTCTTATAGCAATTTAAGTGTAAAAAGTGTCTCCAAAACGTCAGATTTTGCCAACTTTTGCCAATCTTTTAAATTTATGAGAAATCCACAAATTTGTGGCCGCAATAAATGCCGATTACAGATAGATAATATAATCCATAAACATGTTTACAGGCTACTAAAATAAAAATAGTTTTTGTTTGGAAGGCCATCTAGAAACTTGAACTGTAGTGAGAAAAATCAATCATTGCTTCTTCATTGTTATTTTCCAAGCCAAGTAAAAAAGGTTTTTCGGAGACTACTATATTTAGATACTTCAGAAGCTTAACATCTAAGTGCTTGAGTGTATGCGAATTTAGTTATCTATCGTTCTAAGTGCTGAACTCAAAGCTGTATAGAAAGAATATAGGGCTTGCTACAAAAGTGCTGCATTTCTCTCCCTAGTTAATCCTATGGTTTATTTTGTTTTACTCTGCCTCCATTAACATTGGCAGTTTATATTTCAAATCAAACAACATCCTATTTTTGTAGCTCAATCCTTTTTTGCCTCTTTGACACACTTTTCAGAATTTTAACTGACAGCAATACAGGCAAAAAAGAAGTAAAACAAGTTGTTTGTTTAATAGCTTTACATATTTAAAATAAAAAAAGAAATTTCGTAAGGTACTTAATTCTTCAAAGTACTGTAGACATGTTCCCTGACATACATTGGCTCTCATTCTCAATTATAGAGAGGAGCTGATGGCAAAAGGCATAACTATTAGGTCAACATCAAAGATTTTCCCAGACCATAATTCAATGAAAGGAAGAGACAAATTTGGGTCAACTATTTTTAAGTGAAAAAAATAAAGTCAAAAAACAAAATCAGAATTTCCTTTACCTACAAACCTCAAACGGCAATTGTGTGTTTGTTTAATACAACAATAATTTTGATACTCTTTATTCTACAGCTGTCTTCCTGATCATAATTCAAGCCTTAATGAAAGATCATCTGGAGTTGAAGGAAATTCATCAATTAGTGAAATTGATTCGGAAACTGGGCAAGGGGCACCTAACAGTGAAGATGGTCTGTTGCAAACATGTAAATCAGATGTAAATCAGACAAATCACACTGACATCAGTACCAGAGCAGGTAGTGTTACACAAGCCAAAACTGTGGCACAGCTTCCAGAATCAGCTGCCAGAGTTCCTGCTCAAGACAGTGGTTTCCTGACCATCAAAACTAGTGGGAACGAAGCAAATCAGAGCACTACATTTCCCAAAATGCCTTCTCCAAATATTGAGGATGAGGATGCAGTTGGTGCGGCAGGCACAGCAACAAACACTCACCAACAAAATCAACATCTAGCTGAAACACAAGATGTGGAATCATTTTTTCTTAACAAATCATCTTGTTTATCCAGAATAAGTCCGTTTGTGCCTCCACAAACAAAAATTGTCATTGACAAACCAGAGTCATCATTTTCTTCTCCATTGATTAGTCCGCCTGGCACTGACAGTGAAGATGATGTCTAACTCAATATCAGACAGTCAATTATTTACTTTTGAAAAACAATGTGATCCACAACATGATTATCAACTATGTTACCAGTATCAATAAATTATCTAATTGACTGAATTCATAGCATATTTCAGCAATACTGAAGATGAGACAGCCTTACCCCAGTTAAAGGATAATTAGGTTATGGAGTTTGGATCATCCGTGCAATGCTTGGTGGAGGTTTGCAGCTCAGCTGACATGGTGCTGCCTTTTGTTATAAAAAGTTTTTTATGAAATCACGAGCTGTCTTTGATTAATGTCTTAATTAGACCATTCTTTCAAATTTTCATGTTAGTTAAAGATTTTGTTATTATTTAGCATATATCAACATCTTAAAGTGACTGCAGGTGGACATTTGGTTGTTATACAATAAAAGAAAAACAAAGAAGGCCCTGTCCCAATCTGTAATGTGAAATATTTGGAGAGCAATAATATTTTAGGATGACCTGCTTGGCAATTACTTCTTGTAAGCGATCATGTATTTTTTTAAAACTGTCTGAAAATATGTGCAAAAAAATTGACATTTTCAAAATTAGTTTAAACCAATATGGAGAATGCGTCTATATTGTTTGAGAATGCGTCTATATTGTTTGAGTTAGAAATCGTGAGTTGTTTACCATGGAAAGTGGTGAGCTCCAGCCAGGCCCATGTAAATTGTAAGTGAAAGACACTTTCCACAACACAAGAAGTAATAGATTACTTAAAAAGATTTTCTGAATTAGACTGAAAATCACGAGGACTACCCTGAAAGTGATCTATAGTCACTTTCTGCTGATGGAGAGGATCTAGATCTAGATCCTTATTTAGATGAAGACATTCCTAGACATAGAGTGTGATCTAAATCTAGTTGAGATTTACAATTAGCAAATGGAATGGGATGTTTCCCTAGTCAGTCTGGTGATTCCTATAACAAAGAAGATGCCTGGAACCAACTTTTTTTAGGCTAATGACATAGCTCTTGATATAAAGTCTGTGGTCCTGGAAATATTCTGACTGAAACTAGTGAAGCTGCTGATTATGAGAATTTTTTTCCTTGACAATGAGTATTGGGAGAATCTTGTTAACATTACAAACAGACAAGACGTGCAGCACAGGAGAAAAAAGCAAAACCTGATTATTATAATGGAAAGTTTTATAAACAAAATCTTGCTGTTGAAGAGAGAAAACCTTTTCTTGGTCTGAGTATACATATGGATGTATCAAAACTGCAATATAGAGAGTAATAAGAGTCGAATGGTAAAAATTTTTATCTGAGACCCATGGCTTTCGCAAAGTCATGTCAAGAAACAAATGGCTATCAATCCGGTCTAACTCGTCATTGATGAGGCTGATGATTCAATAGGTAAATCAAATTCTGTTGATAAAGGTAGGCCATTCCTGAATTATCTTTTGAGGAAATTTAAATTGTATTACTTCCCCAATCAGTATCTAAGTTTAGATGAGGGTATAATTCCACTAAAAATCAGACTAACCATAAAACAACACATGCACATAAAAGACAAGGTGGCAAAATTTTGGGTCAAATCTTTTATTCTCTGTGTTTGTAGGAGGTGCAATGGCTACATTTTTAGTGTTGAGATATACACTGGCTGAGTGGAGCAGGAAATTGATGGATCATGGTCATTAGCAACATTGTCAACCAACTTCTGACATCTGCTGGTGCAGAAGGGAAACATCACATCCTTGTGAAGGATTGCTACTTTAACGTAAATGTCTTCTAACAATACAAGCACATTTGTTGTGGAAGTAGAAAATACAACCTTAAATCTTTGAAAGTGAAGAAAATGAAAATCAGTGCAAAGGTGGTGTGATTGCTATGGTATGGAATGATGGGAAACTTATACATTTGATGACGACTCGTCACAATCCTAGACAAATAGGGGTAGCCAATCAAAGGCATAAGGATGAGTCTGTAGAGGAGATCAAGATCCCCCAACTTGTGAAAGATTACAATGGGGGGACAAACAAAAAGTCAAGAGAACTGTTTGTGAAGCTTGCGTGTCAGCATTTTATAATGCATGTGCTTTTTCAAATAAAAAAACAAAAAACCCTTCACCTGCAGGCAATTCAAGACTAGTGCAGTGTACATTTGGGAGGGGAGTTCAGGTCAAGTGCTCCTTGTAGGCAAATGCTCAGCCCTGAGTTGCCTGATTGCTTGGTGAACCTAGGATTATATCACCCCTCTATCCTTGAGGATGACCCCACCAATCATTTGTGTACCGTCTGCTTCTACAAATTCAATTCAAAAAGGATAACTTGAACATGCCATACAAAGACTAACCTGTCTAATCATCAGTTTGTTGCACCTAATGAATATCTAAGCACTATTTCTGCATCAAGAGAGAGTACATGCTAGCATACCAAGTTCTGGTGCTAGCATAATGTCTTCTAAGTTTTTACATATTAAATTTCAGTTTGCTATCTTTTATAGTTCCCAAGTTATTAACAATCATATCACATGCAACAAAATTTAAGAAAACGGCTGTGGAGCTTAGAAATGTTTGTTACCAGGAGGCGCACAGGACTCAAAGACGTGTGTGATTTTTTAACATGATCTGCACGAAACTTCATCATTTTATCGGGTATGCCATTATGCTAGGTGAGCATGTTTATCTCATTGTATAAATCCAACCATCGATCTTTCAATTGGTTTAAACAAGCTTTTATATTATGCCCTTGAAACCACTTTCCCCATTCACCTAAAACATTTCCTCCTCATACCCGGTACCCTTTTATCTCTTACAGGCAAGATAGAAGGTACAAGAAGCAGAGGTAGACAAAGGATTACATTTCTTGATAGCTTGAGCTCTTTTGTGACAGGAAACAACAAAGATAACATAGCCTTACTGCGGATGACGGAAGATAGGGACAGGTGGAGAATCATGATCGCCGATGTCTGTTCCAGACAGGGCATTTGAGAAGAATCCGGTACCCTAACAAAACTTAAATTAATTACTTAGACAATCCTAAAATATAGCACTCACTCTGTAGCTGAACCCCTTACCCGTTTAAGAACTTTCATGTTTTCTTCTCTGTCAGCAACTCATTTCCACCTCTTCTTTTATTATCAAGGTTTTGTTTTCCATTAAATTTTAATTTCTGCTGTAATACTTGCTTTTTCAAACATTTTTTCTTTGAATGTACAGAAATCTTTGTGGCGCTACTACTAACTGTGAATCCTCTGGATCTTTAGATGTTCCTACTATTGTGCTTGTAACAGCTTCCACTAATTTTACTTATAAGTTTATTTGTCCGTACTAGACTTGCACATTTTTTGATGCAACAATAATACATGTATTATGGATAGTCCTCTGGTGTTGCACTTTATTGTCTTTTTCTGTTGGTGAATGAGTGATTTTATTTTAACAAGATATTGAAGTTTTATCTTCCTTCAAAGGAAGATGGTCTAAATGTATGACTCGATGTTTTCACCAACTTTTCATTGGTGAAGTTGAACTATCTCGTGTGGCTGGTCCTGACTGTTGTATGTTTACAAAGCTATAAGTATGGTAGGATTGGGGAGAGTTTGGTGCTCGTTAGAATTCATAACTTCATCTCTAGGCTATTACTAGACTTACTGTTAGAGTTAATTTGCATCAACTGTGCTTATAAATTATGATTCTATGAATAAACTCTGTAATTTCTGTGGGTTCTTATTGTATTTGTTGTCTCCATGTCTATCGATCATCACTTTAACTAGTGGTATATTTAGTATTGTGTCTTTCTTTTCTAAATTGTCATTAGTGAGAGGAATGTCAAAGTGATCTATATGTACATTTAGTGTATTTTGAATGTATTTAGTGTGGTCTTACTTGTGCTAAGATTGAGTACTTCATCCACCTTTTTTAACTTTGGTTGTAGGAAATCCAATACCTTTACAAGAACAAAGAAAGCAATAAGGTCAGATTGAGTAATTAATTACAATTTTATGATTCTCAAAGTCATACTAGATGCTTTTATTACTCTCTAGCCCTTTTTAGCGAGTTATAACATATGTTTTTTCGTGGGACCTTAAACTTATTTCGCACGTAATATGAAAAAGTCATTGTGCTTTGAAATGTTAGTCATGAAAAGAATTTACTCCCAAAAATCTGTGCGAAGGTTTTTTTTTTTTTCATATTTTTTTTGCCTTCTTTTTTACATTACAAGTTGACCACGTGTGTATTTTTTAGGTATTTGGAAAAATTCATGTGAAAATACTATTAAGCTTTCATTTCACCCACAAATTTCATTTTCCAAAAAAAATTGTGAGCTTTCTTGTGAAAATATAAATGTACCCCACTGGTTTTGTTACTTTTTGTTGCTTTTTATGATTTATCTAAATATTCAAAAATTTTGAAGAGATTAACTCCATTTGAGCAGCAATCAGATCTAGAAGTCATTTTGTCTATAGCAGAAAGAAGAATTCAGATCTATATTATTTTTCAGCCATCGGCAACAACCATTTCCCTGGATGGCTTAAAATGACACTATCTGTTAAAGATAAAAGCACAATATTTTCTTTATATTCTTAATCAGTTGTTGGCCTCTTGACAGAAGTTTGCTGGAGAATAAAGTAAAATACATTTTGTATTCCCCGTATTCAACATAACAAGGGGATCTTTTGTGTTAAAAATCAGCCAACTTGAATAGAAAGCGGTATTTTACATTTTTCATTTCTGAGGTATGAAATAGATGATGCCAAAACAATATATTCAACTCTTTATTAGTGAAAATTTTGTATTATTAAACATGTTAATTGCTTTACTTACTTGTTGAGCATCATTCCTCTTATGAACTCAAGGCTTTTACACAAAAAACAAAAATGAAACAAAATTCAGTGTAAAATTTTTTTTTTACATCAAAACGCCAAATCATTATATATATCCAAGTATCAATATCATATGAAACTGACCATGCAAATAAAAATATCTGCAAATCAATAGTATATGATCTAAACTTATAAAATGAAAACTTTAGTAGGAGAATAATCTATTAAAGGAGAAGAATAAAATATTGAGCTGCTGACCTTCAGATACTACAGAATCAATTTTTGTGATTACACTTTTTTAGCAGTCCACTTTTGAAATATTCCAAACAAAGAAGATGAAAAAAATATTTATTCTATTTAGATGCATGATTTGTGATTAGAAGCTCACACAAGCTGGTGTCATTACAAAAACAAATGATTTTCTGTCAGTTTTCCCAGTAATGTAGCTTAACACTTTTTCACAAAGCAACCCATTCATTCATCCTTTTTTTTAATTGAACACAGTCATGCCTTTATTTTTATTCAGCTCATTTCATTTCAAGTTAACTCCCCCCCAACAAAAAAAACAAAAAACAACAACAACAACAACAACAAAAACAAGAGGGAAAAGTAAATCTAAAGATAAGTTATAGAGCTAGAGATTCAAAACTCACTGAAAGAAATTTGTGTCAATCTGCAATCAGCAGTTGTAGAAACTGGGTATTGTGTCTTTACATAAGTGTCATAGCTTTATTTGTAAAACATAAGATTTCTTAACTTTTTTTTTTGTTTAAACAAACATGGCATAGCATTCGATCCTCAATTCTCTCTCCCCATCCTGATTAATCAGATATAATGTGCTTCCAAACAACAAAACAAAAATTATCTATGTGTAAATTATTGATGTGTATATTGACTGAGAACAACAAAGAAACTCAATACCTCTGCTTTGCTACCTTTCATAGAACAGAGCCAAATGAAATTGCTGTCTTTGATCAATATCCTATCTATTCTGCCAAAGAGCTGGAACTGGATCACCTCAAGAACTTAAATGTGGATACCATTGGCTATGGGCAAGGAATGTTAGGATATAGTCTGCTACGAGAGAGTTACAAAAGTGCAATTGTTAATACCTGGCCAGCACCTGGACCTGACTAAAGCATACCTGCTAAGACCAGGGCAGAGAGGGTGTTTCAAAAACAGATTCATTAGGTAATATCACATTTCCAAACAAATGATCGCAATGGAAATCATGAGTCAGAAATATAGTTTTAAAAAAATGAAAAACATAAATGGAATGTTAAAAGTAGAAAGGTATGTTTGTTATTGAGTCTCATTGAAGCTTATCTGACTTTAAACATAACTTACTTATAGTTACAATTTTATGCCAGTTTTGCCTTAATTAAAAAAACCAAAACATCTTGGTTAATTTAAAGCTCTGAAAAACAAAAATTATGAATATCATAGAATCAAAAGTCTTGATTTACTTATTTAAAGTGAAAGGCATTGGTTTTACACCAGTTTTGATATTAGAATCTAAGCTCTTACTAGTATAATATTTCATTCGATTTCAACTGTTATCGCCATTCATGATGTAAACTATGAACATATGTTGAAATGTGCGATTGAACATCAAAGTACTATATGGACTTCATGGAACTCTGATACAGTTGTACTCATAAAGGACTTGGGCATGGCTGACCTTACCCAGCACGTTACCAGGTGATTGAATGGGGACCGTCCTTCACATATAAAAAGCAGCTGCTAATAACCAAAAAATATAGATACTGCGTGAATAGCATGGCAGGTGCGTGGTGGATTTAAAGCCTTGCAGTTAAAATACTTTAGGGACTGGTCAACTCCTCCTTGTATTTGATAAAAGGTTATTATTATAGAATTATCAAGTCGAAATTCTCAGCCAAAAGCAGTTTTAATGACTTCAAGGAGTAGTCTGAAAGAAACAGCTTAATATCGTCATTTTGCCTCATGTGACACAAAATTAATGTCATATAGGGTGTGATAAATGTCACTTAACTCATATGACAACATAGAAACTGCTTTAAATGGAGAGAGATCTAGGCTGAAGTAAAGTCACATGTGGAGGGACAGAAAAAAAAATAAAATTAGGAAACTTCAAACCAATCTAGTCTACATTTCCACAACTTGGTATTGTCTTGGACTAAGCAGCAATCAGTCATTGAGTCAATACCCACTATTTTTAGACCACAGCTTGCTTCTAAAGATCTAAAGTTTTATTTTGGATCTAATCACCATATACGCACTTATAACAGCTTGCAGCAATTAAGAATTTGAAAAGTTTTGAAGAGTTAAAACAGCATAATCCTTCCCTCCGCTGGCGCCTGTAGGAGGTCTTTGGGCAAGACCAATAACCCACAAAGCCCCTTTTATCCTCCCCCCTTCCCTCAACAGGGTTATGATGAAACCATGGATGAGTGCTAGGCAATAATTATTGACAAGATGCCACTAATGGCAAAACTCTCAAGCTAGCCAAGCAGATAACCTCAGTTTATGGGGCAATGGTTGATTTGAACAGCTCAGTATGTGCACTGCTCCTCTACAAGAAAATTACAACCCATATAGGTATGTATCTTTGCAAAGATCAAGCATGACAAAACAAATCCAAAAAGAAATTAAACAAAATGAATGAGTGGTCTGTAACAAACAGGCAAGTCTTGCCGGAAGGAGTTGTCATGTGTCGCAGCCTCGCAAGTGATACTCAATCGTCATCACGCATCTGCGCGCAAAGTAAAATTAAAAACCAAGTACATAGCAACATGGAATGTTATAGCAATGCTACAATAGGGAAAGTTAGATAACATCAAACAAGAAATGAAAAGGATGAATATTAATTTTTTAAGCATCAGAGAAGTCAGATGACAAGGGGCAGGAAAGATAACATCAGGAACATTTGAAATTTTCTACAGAACATGAGAGGAGTCACTTCTATACTGGACCAAGTTTTGACAAAAACAGTCAAAGAATATTGGACACTATCGGATCGAGTTTTCCACTAACAGATTGTAAGAAAACCATTGGCCCTTAACATTATTCAAATTTACGCACCAACATCAACTAGTGGTGATGAGGACATAGAAAAATTTTATGAAGGTCGAGAGCAAGCAAAGGCCCAATGCCAACAGTGGGACTCTCATCATCATGGACGATTTTAATGCAAACATAGGAGAAGGGAGAGAAGAAAATGTAGGATCCCATGGGCTGGGCATCAGAAACTTGCAAGGAGAGAAACTCAGTGAATCGCGTTATACAAAACTTTTGTTTTGTTTTCCTTTCGTGATTTGGTATCTGTTTCAATGCTGTTTTTGTGACCGCTACTTTGAACTTTACCCACTGTTGGTCTACTTCCTCAGCTTCTCCTAAGACTTCAAATTTATTTTGAACAGCCTCAAAATACTTTTCTCAAAGGGTCTGATTGGATTTTAATAAAGCCAAGTCAAGGTTGATTCTTTAGCTTTGCTTTAGTTTGCATTTAGCAGCCACTGAAACATGATCACCATAACCATCTGCCCAAGTGTAGGTCTTTGCTGAGTTTATACTGTTAAAATAGCAATCCATCTTGTGATGTTTCTCTTCTGCACCAGCAGATATCAGAAGTTGGTTGACAATGTTGCTAATGACCATGATCCATAAATTTCCTGCTCTGCTCAGACAGTGTATATCTCAACACTAAAAATGTAGCCATTGCACCTCCTAAAAACAGGGAGAATAAAAGATTTGACCCAAAATTTTGCCACCTTGTCTTTTATGTACATGTGTTGTTTTATGGTTAGTCTGATTTTTAGTGGAATTATACCCTCATCTAAACTTAGATACTGATTGGGGACGTAATACAATTTAAATTTCCTTAAAAGATAATTCAGGAATGGCCTACCTTTATAAACAGAATTTGATTTACCTATTGAATCATCAGCCTCATCAATGACGAGTTAGACCGGATTGATAGCCATTTGTTTCTTGACATGACTTTGCGAAAGCCATGAGTCTCAGATAAAAATTTTTACCATTCGACTCTTATTACTCTCTATATTACAGTTTTGATACATCCATATGTATACTCAGACCAACAAAAGCTTTTCTCTCTTCAGCAGCAAGATTTTGTTTATAAAACTTTCCGTTATAATAATCAGGTTTTGCTTTTTTTCTCCTGAGCTGCACGTCTTGTCTGTTTGACATTGTCAAGGAAATAAATTCACAAAATCAATAGCTTCACTAGTTTCAGTCAGAATATTTCCAGGACCACAAACTTTATATCAACTGCTATGTCATTAGCCTCAAAAAAGTTGGTTCCAGACATCTTCTTTGTTATGGGAATCACCAGACTGAGTGGGGAAACACCCCCTTCCATTTGCTTATTGTAAATCTCAACTAGATTTAGATCACACTCTATGTCTAGGAATGTCTTCATCTAAATAAGGATCTAGATCTAGATCCTCTCCATCAGCAGAAAGTGACTATAGATCACTTTCAGGGTAGTCCTCGTGATTTTCAGTCTAATTCAGAAAATCTTTTTAAGTAATATATTACTTCTTGTGTTGTGGAAAGTGTCTTTCACTTACAATTTATATGGGCCTGGCTGGAGCTCACCACTTTCCATGGTAAACAACTCACTATTTCTAACTCAAACAATATAGACGCATTCTCCATATTGGTTTAAACTAATTTTGAAAATGTCTAGGCGGCCTCTGAATGGCTTTTATTTCAGAAGGTTTTAATATGTAAACCGGTGGTAATGCAGCAATGCTATTTGTTTCCCACCAGTGTACCTGTGGGCAGGGCTCAAATAGTTCAATTTTTTTGCACATATTTTCAGACAGTTTAAAAAAAATATATGATCGCTTACAAGAAGTAATTGCCAAGCAGGTCATCCTAAAATATTATTGCTCTCCAAATATTTCACATTACAGATTGGTACAGGGCCTTCTTTGTTTTTCTTTTATTGTAAAACAACCAAATGTCCACCTGCAGTCACTTTAAGATGTTAATATATGCTAAATAATAACAAAATCTTTAACTAACATGAAAATTTGAGAGAATGGTCTAATTAAGAAATTAATCAAAGACAGCTCGTAATTTCATCAAAAAACTTTTTATAACAAAAGACTGCACCATGTCAGCTGAGCTGCAAACCTCCACCACGCATTGCATGAATGATCCAAACCCCATAACCTAATTATCCTTTAACTGGGGTCAGGCTGTCTCATCTTCAGTATTGCTGAAGTTATGCTATGAATTCAGTCAATTTGATAATTTAATGATACTGGTAACATAGTTGATAATCATGTTGTGGATCACATTGTTTTTCAAAAACAACTAATTGACTGTCTGATATTGAGTTAGTCATCATCTTCACTGTCAGTGTCAGGCGGACTTATCAATGGAGAAGAAAATGATGACTCTGGTTTTTCAATGACAATTTTTGATTCTCGAGGCACAAATGTACTTATTCTGGATAAACAAGATGTATTGGTAAGTAAAAATGATATCCGATCTTGTGTTTCAGCTAGATGTTGATTTTGTTGGTGAGTGTTTGTTGCTGTGCCTGCCGCACCAACCGCATCCTCATTCTCAATATTTGGAGAAGGCATTTTGGGTAATGTAGTGCTCTGATTTGCTGTGTTCCCACTAGTTTTGATGGTCAGGAAACCACTGTCTTGAGCAGGAACTCTGGCAGCTGATTCTGGAAGCTGTGCCACAGTTTTGGCTTGTGTAACACTACCTGCTGTGGTGCTGATGTCAGTGTGATTTGTCTGATTTACATCTGATTTACATGTTTGCAACAGACCATCTTCACTGTTAGGTGCCCCTTGCCCAGTTTCCGAATCAATTTTAACAATTGATGAATTTCCTTCAACTCCAGAAGATCTTTCATTAAGGCTTGTATTATGGTCAGAAAGATAGCTGTAGAATAAAGAGTATCCAAATTATTGTTGTATTTAACAAACACACAATTGCCGTTTGAGGTTTGTAGGTAAAGGAAAAAGAGAGAGAGAGAGAGAGAGAGAGAGAGAGAGAGAGAGAGAGAGAGAGAGAGAGAGAGAGAGAGAGAGAGAGAGAGAGAGAGAGAAGTCTCATGTAGATACTCTTATTTACATATATATATATTTACATAGCATAAATATAGCCCGTTTTCATATATTTCTTTTTCCTCTTTTCTTCTTCTTTTTCTTTTTTGTCTCCTCCTCCTCTTCTTCTACTTCCTCACCGCTACGTTTAAAATATATTTATGCTGAGGTGTCAAGCTGCTCTTTTTCATTATGGCAATTAGTATCATCTTCTGACCTGGTATGGAACACCACTCAATGTTATTTCTTTCAGGACTACTATTTCAATGTTGTCATCCCTATGGCTGTGTCTAGGCCATGATTGTGTTCTGTGACTTAAATGCATGGAACGTGGAACACTTCCAGATCTATGCTACGGTGCACAAAAAATGTTATTGTTAACCATATGCAAAAAAATAAAAGTAGTAGTGATAGAGGGATGAAGTCTGGGGTAGCTGCTGATAATCCAATTGCCTACTGTCTTCTTTAGGCCCAGGTATTGCAGAGATTGAAAAGAGGGGTAAGTGGGCCGTTGAATTTTATCCCAGGCTGCCTTAACAGTGAGATCACCACCAAAATAGTGGGGAAGATCGATAGGGGAAGGCTGGTATTGATAGATCAGCCTTGCACAATTAAGTTTCATGACAAATCTATGGTAGTCACATGAAGGGGGTAATAAGAGATAAGAAGGATTTATCTCAAAACTTATCACATGTGTAAGAAAGACATGTTTCTGTCTAGATCTTGGCTTTAATTTAATAATATCAATTGTTAATTGCATTAGTGAATGTAAGGTTGCATCACTCCTAATGTGAAGTTATGATTAACTTCCACCAAAAGGCATTTATAATGAATTTTTTCATTTAGAATTTCTAATCACTAGAAGTGATTTTTGTTCCTAAAAACTTCAAGGTAGCAACTGCCCTGTATCTAAATTTAGTTTATAAGCTTTCTAGTCTACATATGATCTTACAGAGGCAAGACTTTGTTTCATATTGTTACCTTATTAGAAACAATGCACATATTTCAACCATATTGCTGTAGATCCTCATATGAACAGTAGATGTAGATTTAGATTCAGTTTTCAAGGGAATGAAATGTTACTTTCCCTTGCCCAATAAAAAGCATGTATGTTTTATAAACATGTGGACCCTCAACCAACAAAGAAGAAATGCCAATAAAGTAAAAGATTGTAAACATCATGTAGGGTTGATAAGATTTTTGCAGTAAATTTTACATAAACAATTTTTATTGCATGAGGTGTCCCAAACAAATTAATGTGAACCTTTCAACAGAAAAACGGGTTGTTTTTTTTGTTTGTTTTTTAACCATAGAAATTTTTATTGGAAAGCTATTTTATTCTGTTTTATGTATTAATCAAGGAGAGGGTGTAAAATTAGAAATTGTTTTCTGAGTTATATTGGAAATTTTTTTTTCAATTCTGGTTCATATTAATTCAGCTTCTAGTAATATCAATCAAATAACAGATTACAACGATCAATCAAGATTTTTTAAAAATATTTTATTTGGATACTATATTTTTTTAAATAAAATTTAATTCTAGCTATCCACAAGTTATGTAAAAAGCTATAAAAGCAATAATTAAAATTAGCCTTAGCGAGAAGCTTACAAATGAACATGATTTGTCTTGGCAATCCTACAGCTCATACTTTAAAGTAGCCAATCTAGTTCAGCTCATTTTTTGGTGTGTAATTCCTTTGAATTTTTTTTATCAATTTAAGTTATTTTCAGTACTTTTTTTTTTAACTGAAACCTAAATTTGAAAGAGTGGTTCGAAGCTAAATGTAGAAATTGACTTACTATATTTAGATCAACAGTAAGGTTCTTTATGGTAAACTTTAGGCTTGGGAATAGCAGTGCTAAAACTAGAGCAATTGAAGTAGAAGAAGAGGAGGAGGAGGAGGAGACGAAAAAGAAAAAGAAGAAGAAGAGAAGAAAAAGAAATATATGAAAACGGGCTATATTTATGCTATGTAAATATATATATGTAAATAATAGTATCTACATGAGACTTTTTTCTATCTGCCACCATGCTAGATTTAATCGCTTAAGTTAAGATATGTGTTTTTGCTAATATTTGCTAAATTTTACTAGGATGCATTTTTTTTTTAACAAGGTTAACCAATTCTTCATAAAATCTCTTTTGTTGTAAGTATTATACTTCTGAAGTGATTTAAAGATCTAGCATGATTTGAAATCTTTTTCTTCTAAAATATATATCCATGATATCTGATATTTTTTCTTACTATCACACTCTTTGAATTCTTGAGGACTCTTGTAGCTGTATTTATATTCTGACATTATACTTTCTTTACTCTTAGTGTACAGAACCAAAATCTGTGTTTTTATGGAGCTAATTTCAGCTCTAAATTTAGGCCTGAATAGGTGATATGTTTTATAATTTTATTAAAAATTATTCAGTTCTTACAAAATACATATCAAAATAAAGGGATTTAAAAAGAATTTCCAATCATGATAAAATGACAAATTTATTTTCATTTGGTATGCACATTTATTTTTATTTTTGGATCCTGCTTCTTTTGCAAGTGTAGGTATCGATCTAGACCTTTCATAATCATTCTTCACTGTCATCAATGTCTGAATCAGAACTAATCAAGAGCTAGAGTTGGATTTATTATAATCTATCCACTTTCTGATTGTTTTCACTCTTCAGAGCTTGTATAGCACTGAGGACTTTTCTCAAAGTTTACTTGGATCAGCTGTAACAACATTATAATCAATGCAAAAGAAAAACAGCTAATATTTTTAAGCTTATCCTTACCTAAATACTGAAAAAAGCTCCCAACTAAAAGCCAATGATGTCGTCTGTGAGCCACAACGTGTGGTGAGCCATAAAAATGGTACTTTTCACCTGCCACACAATGTGGCGAGCCAGATACTAAGAGTTAAGGTTATATAATATACCTCAAATGATCAGAAATTTGACTCTAGGGTTTAGCACTTATGAAGAAAATGTTAATATGTTCCTAAAATCAGTTTTAAGTAATTAAAGAAGTTGGAGTAAAAAAGGTTGAGAAACATTTGGGCTGCACCACATCTAGAAAATTTATAGATCTACATACCGCTTAATATCCACCGACTGTATTTTATCAATGGAGAAGCACATATCCTTCCATTTCTTGTAGTATTGAACCTGCTCACAACCAGGCCACAAAATACCAAAATTTTCAATTTTTAATTGTACAAAAGAAACCTTCTTGTAAATCATCAGAGAGCCCAACACATTTCCACACACTGCTTGCTCATCTAGCCTACCTGCAGAGATTGATTTATAGAAAGTAAAGAATAATTTATTTCTATAATTATAGCATGACAAATATTTTTTATTTTCAAGAACATGTTTTCAGAATAAATGCAACAGGATCTGTGTAAATCAATCTGGTTTTGTAATAGAGCTTCCATTGGTATTACTTAAGGTCAAAGTAAACTAACACTTTAGACATGAAAAAAGGAATAACCATAAACAAGTGCCAACTATGAAGTATTGGCACTCATTTTCTTCCACATTTCCCAATCCCTTGTTACTTGCAATGCCTTTGTCACAGCAACTGGGCTACTTTGTAAATCAGTCTATCATCCTTTTAGGTTGTTATCTTGGTCTCTTGAGAAAATCACAACTTCATGATATCAGGCTTAGAGCTAAAAGTTCCACTGTTTTGAAATATTTCAAAGTAATTGAAATTGAAAAGAGATCCTAAAATGACTTTTTTTATGTCTGAATCAATCAATCAATCAAGTATTATCCTATTTAGCTTAAGCGTTCAGGACCTTCCATTCATCTCTATCCTTTCTTGCTTTCAGAGCATCATTTACTCATCCTGCTTTTAGCCACTTTGTTAGTCCATCCAACATCTTTTCACATTGTTTTCTACGTTGTCTTTTCCTTTGATCATTCCAGTTGTCACAAGATGTTCTACTTTCTCTCTTCTCATCATATGGCCAAAAGAGGTTATCTGGCATTTATGTATTCTATTTATGAGTGATCTTGTTGTATAAGCTTCACCTACCACTGTTTCGTTTGATTTCTTAGCAGTCCATGAGATTCGCAGCATTCTCCATAAGAACCCCGTTTCTGCTGCCTCCAGTTTCTTTTGTAACTGTTTTTAAATTGTCCAGGCCTCGCATCCATAGATCAGAATGGGTTCAATATAGCACTCCAGGACTCTTCTTCTTTTGTGAATGGAGATGTGTTTATGTTTTAGTATTGATCTCATTTTCTGAAAACCCTTATTTGCTTGCGCTATTCTCGATGCAATTTCAGTGGTGTTGCATCCATCACTTGATATTAGAGTACACAAGTATTTAAATTGATCCCTTTGCTTGAGTTTATTCCCAATGGTGAAGATGTCGATCTGTGGACACTCATTGTTTTGACTGATCATAATTACTTCTGTCTTTTTCCTATTCAATTCAAATCCTGTCTGTCTGCTTTCCTCTTCAATGATGACTAATAATTGTTTTAAGTCTTCTTTATTTTCTATAATCAATACAGAATTCCTGGATATCCTTTAGGTTTTGCATAATCATTTCATTGAAGAGAGAGAAAAGGTCTGGGGAAAGCACACATTCTTGTCTGACAACATGCTTTATTTTTTAAAGGAGCTGATTTCTGTATCAACTTGTACCGCTCTCTCACTGTCTATTTCCACTACATGTGTTTGATAGCTATAAGCTCTTTTCCATCTACCTTCAAATGTGCTAGTTGTGTGATTATTTCATCATGTCGTACCTGTCATATGCTTTGGTGTAGTAAATAAAGCACATATATAACTTTTTTGTACTCTCAGAGCTTGTTTCATTATACTTCAAAGGATGTAGATATCATTTGTTGTACTTTTCCTTTCACAAAGCCACACCGTTCCTCAGCTATTTCAGGTTTGATATTGTTTCTGACTCGTATCATGATGATTCTTAAAAAGCATTTTGGTGATATGATTCAAAAGACTGATCGTTCTATGCAATTCATACTTTGTTGTCCCTGGTTTCTTTCTGTCCGAATAGAATTGCTAAATTATAAAAAAAATATAAAAAGCCACTTATATATAAAAACATAAAAGCAATGAAATGCACAAAACTACATAACTTTATCAGAGGTGATTCTGTTCAAAATATAATTCTCATAATACTATAAGAAACTCTAACAATAAAAATGGTGATAGTGTTGAATAATTTCATTTTATAAAGACAAGGCAAGGAAGACAGAAAGTAGGCTAATAACACAGTATGCAGTTTTTGGCATAAATGTAATTATTGCTTGTATTTATTTATACTATACTTGATAATAAAAAATTATAATAGCTAAATTGTGACATCTAACACTCAGGCATTGCACAGGCACAGAAACTGCCGCATGGAAATCCTTTGAAATTAAACAATTGAGTTGGTTTTTTTTAAAATAATGTGTGCAAGTTTATTGGAGACACCAAGAAAAAAAAGAAGCATACTTTTTAAAAAAAATATGAGCAACCATTCACTGAATGTACAGAGATTTGAAATGATGAAAATTATAAATGCATAAATAATTCCAAGAAAGCTGACTTCTGTGTTGTTTGGATTGCTATTCTTCTTTACAATGATATTTCAGATTAAAGCATATTTACTTCCCAATATAATAATGGAAGACACATACTTGACATTTCACGCCTTGAGCAGCAAAAGCAGTAGTTACCTCACTTCACATTTAGACTTTAGTCCAGTCTTCACAAGTATGTGCATTATCAATGTATGAGTAAAAAATTGTTTAACACAATATGAGTGGTTTCTACTTCTAAGGATCATGACAGAAGTCCATCATCAAGACATGACTTCATAGAAACAAGACAGATGAAATAAAGCCAGGTTATAAAGTATGTGATCTGTTTCCACCTGTTGTACCAACATGGAAAATTTTTGAGGAAGTCTCACCTTTACATGTGACCAAGCAAGAGTTGGGGTTTGATTGAGCACCACGAGATTTTTCTGGTAGCTTGTCATACTGGCTCATAAATTCTCTGTTTTAAAAAAGCAAACAATGTAATTTTCAAGAGTATTTAGGTTTTTTTTCACACCTATGAGTTAGAAAGAGAGAGAGATAGTTAGATAGATAGATAGATAGATAGAGAGAGAGAGAGAGAGAGAGAGAGAGAGAGAGAGAGAGAGAGAGAGAGAGAGAGACAGAGAGACAGAGACATACAGAGAGACAGAGACATAGAGAGAGACAGAATTAGACAGACAGAGACCAACGGATAGGAAGGCACAGAGGCAGATAGACATAAAGATTTATATGTAAAGTTAGTACATATCCTAACTTTCTTGCAAGTAATAAAAAAATAATAACGAAAAATATATACTCAACACTAACTATAAATTCCCTCAGATAGGGCAAAAGCTAAAATGAATGTTTTCCAGCAATAGTCTTTCTTTGCTTGAAAATCCTTAAAGTTCTTGAGTTAAGAAAAGCAATTTCATGGAGCCATCACCATATGGTACAAAAAATACTGAATGTGCCCTAGGTTATTGGTACTTTAATTTCTTATCAGTTTTCGACTCTTTTTTTCTTCTGCCTTGTAATCTAAACAAGTTAGACATGATTGAAGTAAATAGTAGAAAGTCCTTTGCAATGGCTACAAAATCTTTCACCTCTTTCCCAAACTCTCTCTAACATGATGACTAATATTACATAATAGATTTATTTCCCTTTCACTATTTTAGTGCGGGTGATGATTATAAACAACACCAATTTGAATGAACTAGCCATAATTCTTAGGGTGGTATTGAAAAAATAGCAGAATGTTTTGCTTTAAAACCTATGAATTACTAAATTTTCATAAAAAAATCCTTCATGTCCACCCATGTAACACCATTTTGTCCAATGTGAATAAAGCTGCCAAATGTGAACTGATGGCATCCAAAACATCATTGCTAGAAAGTGCAATTGAAAACAATATGAATTACTAAAGTTGCAAGACTTATTGAAGAATTTAAGAAGAACCATCTTTGGTTTTAAAACAACGAATTAAACTGTTTAACTTTAAAATTAAAAAAGACATAACACTAACTAAACCATTAACTTGTTTAGCCATCAATAAAAGGCTTAGTGTTAGTGTATTTATAAATGTTCTGTAGGGATGCCAGCGCGAGTTGCATAAAATTTTCTTTCTCTAGCCGCTACATCTCCCTGATGTATATTCTGAGTTGAATTGATATTTCATAAATCCTTGACCACTTGTGGCCTTAACTGTTGGAGTTCTTTACTTTATACTCAGATCAGGAACCTCATCTGGTTTAAATTTTAACCAAAACCTGATCCATAGCAATAGTATCAGCAGTTGTAAATTTTACTTTTAGCATTACCCTGCAGTAGCCTTCAATACACTGTTTGTTAGGCTCCTGTATGATGACCATCAAAAAGGATTTTTACACAAGTTAGGCCACTATCTGCAGCAATCTGACCATCTTATATATATTATATGTATATATAAAGAGAGAAATTTAAATATTAGATATTTATACAATGAAAATAAGATTCTCCCTTTTCTAAGTTACTTTCTGCTTGGCAGAATGAAAAAGAATTATGATACCTGCTGACCACAACATGGTGGCTGTCCTTTATTTTTCTGATATCTTTGCTGTCAATCATGGCTTTTGTGCACTTTTTACATACCTGGTTAAAGAGAGAAAGAATGATAAAAATCATAGAGAAGAGTTGAGAGGAAAATAAAATTAGTCCATCCGTCTCTTTGGGTTTTGTAGCAAAAACCAATCCAAGATATCATTATCAATAATAGATGTGGCAATAATATACCAAATGCACAATTGCTTAAAAACAAATCACAACCCTCCCTTCTCCCACCCCCTACTTTTTCCAAAAATAAAAAAAAATGAAAAGAGAAAAAAATATGTCTCTTGGTTCTCACAACTCTGATTCTTATTTATGCATGGGCAAACTTTGAAATTTCCTGACAAGACTATTTTGGAAATTAGTTACATAATAGCTGGTAGCTGGTTCTATCATTTTCTAGAAAAACAAGAGAGACAAATAGATCTGTGTAAATGAGGGTTTGAAGCATAAACATTATCAAGATTCAAGCTAAATTATGCAAGATTGTATAAAGTTACTCCTCCATCTTCTTAAGAAAGACAAAAAATGTGCTAGGATATATGACAGCCAGCCAAAAATTACACTAGATGTGTGGAAAAATTTACTAAAAATTTTTAAAGCTTTAATTTAACAATTTCAACTTTCAATAACAAAAAGTTTTAACTGAACCTGTGACATGTCGAACTCTAAACAGATTTTTTTCTTTTAAATATATAATATTCTAAAAAATTACAATATTGGCATCTATAAAGGCAAGCTGAAGCCAGTTTTTATATAACAGATGTAAAAAATGTGGTTTAAAAAAACTCCCAGAATTTGAAAGCAAACAGATTTTTAAGCATTTCAGGACAAAAGAGAAAACTCTTAATAGAAATTTAGAAATATGCATTGGTTTCAATATCTCTGACTAAGAATTTATTTTGAATGAGTCTTAGATGCTTCGAGCAACTTTATTAAGGACTTTAAATACAAAACATGGAGGGAATAATGAAGAATATTCGGAGCATCATAGATAACAAAAACTAATCACAGTGGCATTTGCCTAACTCAGATACTTTTGCGTAACTAAAGCTCTCAAAGATAATAAGACAAATATCCTTTCCTGATATAAATGGCTTACAAAAATTAGTAAACAAAAAAAATTACATACAATGAACAATACAGTAAGTGATTGAACAAAATGAAAGATCTATAGAACTGATTAAAATGGACCAATAATTTTCAGGAGAGCCTCATTTAAGGCCTTTTATTAGAGCAAAAAATAAAACCATTAATCCCGCTTCTGCTTTCATGGTTACCTGAAGGTAGGGAGGGAGACTTTACTGCTTTCATAGCCAGGTAACTTCTGGACTGGGCAGGTGGCATAGTAGAATGCCTGTGTTTGTACAGTGCGTACCGTATAGAACAATAGCATCTAGATAGGCTTTTATTGCGAAAGCAAATTACACGTATAATTTACTTTTTCTTAGATCTTAACACCATGTTTAAAATGTATTTTTCATTGTTTTATTTATTTTAGGAAAGGAAGAGAGATAGAATGGTACATGGGCTATGAGAAAAGTAAGTTTTCAAAGAGAGGTTGATTCGATGAGACATTTTTTATTTACAATATCAGAAATTCCTTTTATGAAAGATTGAATTTGCAAAGAAAGTAAAACAGATACATAAATCATTTAGAGAGGGGGAAAAAGAGAATCAGCAGATTAAATCTCAATTGAAGCAAGCAAACTTTTTAGTCTATTTTGTTCTTCCATCAAGGCTTAAGACTCAAGAGTCCTGCGTAATCATTTCCTTCAAAGAAGCTATGAAACTATACAAATACAAATAAATATAGGCAGTTTACATACAATTGAGCAAAGAGAGTAAGGAAGGATCATACAGTAAGATGGTAAAGGAAGTAAACCAGACCAAACTAAAAAGGAAAGCCCTCGACACTTACAGGCGTTTGACTTATTCAACATCTCCAATAGCTTAGGGGACATCAAGTAAAAAAACTTGTTCAACAATCTGAACAACAGATTATGCTTCTCTACCACTGGGACACAAATGATAGAACATAAAAAAATCACCAACAACAGAGGTAGAAGCCTGATACCATGCACACAAACAGACATCACGCTCTCAACTCACAACTTTGTTTACACCTCAATAAACTCCTCCTTTTCTTACACTGCTTCTCAGTAACAAGAAATTGTGTTGGTTTGGCCTATGATAATGCAAAAAGTATTACTTCATATTCAATACCACCTCTAGCTGCAATCCACATGATTTGAGGAAGTGTCTGGAGGCATTGGTCATTCCAACCCTTTTAGAAGACTCTGCAGTGAGCGTGCAGGTTGGAAGTAAGGAGGAAGGGAAAAGCTATGTGGTAGAATCACAACTGTCTAGTTAATTGATTTGCTCTTTGGTTGTAATAATAACCACATGCAAAGGAAACGGTTCCCCATAAGTTACTATCGGTAAGTCAAGCAGCCATCTTGTTACATGCTACGAACAGACATCCCTAAATTGCCATTCATAGGCTTTGGATCTCTTCCCATTAGTTCAATAAGGGAGAAAGTGTCATCTTTTCTTTGGTTGCCATTATCAAACAAGATGCAAGTAACTGAGATGGAGCCAGTAGATGAGAAAGACGTTTCAAATAGACTTGCCAGTAAACCCTTAATTTTATGACTGCATAAAATTAAGACTGCAGCACAACCCGTTTCCAAGCCTCATTGCCTACATTTATGAGCATCGCAGAAGGCAGATTATTGTCACATATACAGGTGCTAAGCAGGAGAAAGGTTAAAGGACAGTATCAATACAGAAGAGGTTGAAAAAAAACCCCACCAATATCAGCAGTTGCAGCAGCAATAGTAAAAAACAAAAAACAAAAACAGTAGTTGTGGAATCACTAACAGCAGCAGAAGCAGCAATAGAAACAGTTGCAATGTCAGCAGTGCCACAAGTAAAAAATTAGAAGCATTATTAGAACCTCTAATGATAGGTAAAGGGAAATTTATTAACACAGGGGACACCAGAAGCTAAAAAAGTAGCAGTTATCAATCACTCAATAAGTTACAGCTCATTGTTCTAGCTTACCATTTTAAAATCTTTGTATTCACTGCTGATTTTTGCATCTCCTTTATCAATCTTAGCTATTTTAGCATCTTTAAGAATTTCACTTTGATTTTTCTCTATTTTTTGGCGAATCTCATGCTTTGACATGTTGGACACATTTATCACAGCCTGTTCCATCCATTCTGCATTGCATTGGTTTACAATTTCTTTTCTGTAGATTTTATCAAAAGCGAGCAAGATTGATTTTCCACCTTTTTGCCTGCTTCTTCCTGAAACACAAAAATTTAAGTAATTGATTATCTGTGCAAAAAAAAAAAAATAACAAGTTCTATTATTTCCTGACGAATAAGGCCAACTACCATACAATAAAAAAAAAACAGCAGCTTCATGTATGGAGGGTATTTTGCAGTTCTCAAAACTTGCATAGATTCATTTTATGCAGGGGTGTCCAAACGTTTTGCAAAGAGGACCAGATTTGGTGACATAAAAATGTGTGGGGGCTGACCATTTAGCCTGAGATTCTTTGAACTATTAAAGTTTAATTATTATTGATTTTATGACAGAGGCTGCTGGCCAATGTAAATTTGATCACAGGCAGCATTTAATGGCTAATTCTGATGACTCAAAATGTATTCAATGTTCTCAAACTGTTCTCTCATAATCTGTCATTTGAAATACAACTGGGAAAAAAACAATTTTTCATGGAATACCTTCAAAACATTGAATCCCTATTTAACACAATTTATATATCAGAAAAAAAAACATTTCAGTGAATTAATTTTTTTTCCAAACAATGCTGAGATTGCCATAAGTTAGGTTTGGTAACTAACCTGAAAAAAATATGTAATCTAATTTATGTCTCTGCAGATTGCCAAATAAGATGGATTGTCATTGACAAATTAAAGATACAATTTGTGCTAAGAGATTTTTTTTTTATCTAAAGGATGCTTTAAGACCAAGTTCTTGAATTAATCTTGGTGTTCACACTTTGTGTCACCTAACGATTATTTTATAATTATTCTTACCCAAATTTTGTTTTACGTTTTAGTGTACTTTACTTCATATTCATAATAATAATTTTGATAGTTTTACAGTAGGCATATCTGTTTTTTTAACTTTGAGATGCCAGTTGACTCTGGGCCTGAGTCTATGTTTTCGCCTCCCTTCTAGTCCTACAGCACTCTAGTTGTGAAATTCTCCTCAAGAATTTTTTACAACCTCTCTCTTAAAATATTTTATGATATTACTTAAGTTTTTATGAAATGTATTTCATGACCTCTGTGGGCATGGGTGAATGTTTTTGTTTTGGCCTTCTAGGACATAGTCACATAACCAGTCTGGCAGCCTGGTCTTTGAAAAGAAGCACCTTGCCTCATACCAGTGATCATTCTTTCAGTCTTTGTCTGAGAAGCAAGCTGCTCTGTGAATCATTAGTATCCCCTTGTTTCAGTATTTATTTCATGTGTTGAGTTTTCTGAGTTTTATTCTTCTCGGATGCAACCTTGCTTCCATTTTCGGGTTTAATTTTCCTAAATAACTGTGTGGATTTAAACCTAGATCTAAATTTTAGTAGTGTATACATAGTCTATATTTCTAGATCAGATAGTGATTTTGTCAACTAGTGTAATCAGCTATGCTTTGCTGGTGTGAATCTTGGTATTAACTGACAGTATTACAATTGATTGCAATGTAATTTAATCATTATTTCATAGGCTGCTTGGGTTCAGACCCCTGGCTGAGACAAGTGTATTCCTACCGTGCTTTACTTACATCTAAGCTTACTTGTAAAATAGTGTGTTTGATCTTCTATAATTTATACGCCTATGTGCAACCAGTGGTCACCATGACTAGCTTGAATTGCACATGCTCATAATTCATGATTTACTTTTAGATGCATAGTGTAATGTGCGTTTTTTGGTACTACTGCTAAGTGTTAGTTTCCTGGATTACATCAATTGTAATTCTGTGCATACATTTTGTCTTCCAGCTGCAGGTTCTTTTGTCTTACTGTTTTCATTACTTTATTATGGACCAATTTCAATTTCCCTTCCAGGCTACCTGTTTTTGTCCTTGCATTTTACTATTATTAGCTTTGCACTCTGTCTTTATGAATCATACATCATGAAGACCCCTTTGGTTTTTACTCTATGATGGCATGTGAATTTAGGCCGACATGCTGACTGGTGTAAATTTTGTTTTTGTTTTTGTTTTTAAATTATTACTCCCCTTGACATGTTTTCTTACTTTTCTATTTTTTCAGGCAAGTAAGAATCTATTTAAGATTATAGTCTGCTTTTAAGCCTTTAGTCAAACATTACTTGAGTATTTTTTCTTTTAGCTTATGGACTTTTGAATCTATTTTTTAACATGCCATTTTACTCCTAACTTACGTAGTGTATTGCCTTTAATTTTAAAATGTTCTTGTCTATAACATGCAGCATTTTTTTTTTCTTTGCATCATATTTTTATTTTATTTGCATTCCTTAATTCTTATTTTTATATTATTTTCTACCTTCAGTTGTTGGCAAGTTACTGACCGGGTTATTTTTCTGTGTGTTCAAGTCAATAAAAGTTTGAAACTTTTCACCGCTGACTTAGGTGTTTCCTGGTTTCTCACTTTTATACTGTTGAAGAACAGCAAATCCTTCCAATAAGTCACATAAAGCATTTTGAAAACAACACAGATGGAGCAAAAAACTTTAAAGTGATAGGCTCAATATCTTTTAAGTACTTAAATCGACATCTCCTATATCAACTTTTGCGTGTATCGACATGTTTTATCAAGTCCCAATTTTTCTCCTATTTGTTGTCTGTAATTACAGTTCTTTATATCGACAATCTCTCTTTCCTTTTCTCTTATATTGACATTGATAATATCAATTTAACTGGGCAAAAGAAGCCCAGTGACAAGAAAACAAGATCTCATTCACGTCTTTGTCTCTCTGCTGGTGTGTTACATTGAAAAGCGAGTGGCAATCCCTTTGGTAGTGATAAGGGTCCCTTAAGGCTGTGACTGGAGGTGCCATGGGATGATAAGGGTGGGGAAGGGGAGGGGAAGGTGACTGTGATGCAACCACTGGAACCATAGTGTGGGTATCACAATTAATGATTCACAGGGAGTGGTGGGGCTTAGCCTACTGGGCCGACACATAGGAGTGTTGGGGCCTTGAAAAGTTGAACTCTTAGCAAGAAAAGGATGCACATTCAGTCAGTCAAGGCTAGGCTAGCACTGATCAGGCCTTCAGTACAACAATTGCCTGCACAGAACCCACTGGTTGAATTTACATTTAGGGGAGGGAGAGAGTGTATGTGTGCAAGAGGAAAGCCACAAGTGTTTTTTTTTTTTTTAAACAAGGGAAATAACCAAAAGTTTATAAGCCCTGATAAGCGCCAGTGGTTCCCAGCAAGTATGAAACTATGTGTTTAATGAAGCTATAGTGTATTAAAAAATAGATTATTTAAAAGAATCATCTTTATATCAACTTTTGCTTATATCGACGTACAAATTTTAATCCCTCATATGTCGATATATCAGGAGTGCACTGTACATGTAGTTTTTATCCATCAGCAAACCCGTTTGAAGAATATTAATATTATCAAAATAATCATAATATAAAAAAGTAATGAAAAAATAATTGGTTGGACCAATTCAATAGTAAAAAAAGTATTAGGCTTTAATTCAAAACGTATGCAATGAAAAGGTTAATTAAATTTGCAGAGATAAAGGTTATATAATTATATACATACCAAACCACAGAATACCATCATACCTCTTCAGAGACAAAACCTACCTCTCGTCTGCACTGTTGTAACCTCATTCCCCACATGGTTATATTTAATTACTAGATTGCATTCTGGAATATCCAAGCCTTCCTGAGCAAATGGTGTAGCCACAAGCAGTCTTAACTTGCCAGACTTGAACTGCTGCATAATTTCCTTTTGTTGATTAACTGTCATGCCTTTTTTTTGTTTAATAAACAGAAAAAAAATGGAAATTTGATATTGGTACAAGACTTGGCTTTAATTGTGATTTGGTATGACCCGCTAACAACTACTGCAGGTTTCATGGGCATGGAAATACTAAATGAATAGGAGCTTGATGCCCTTAAAAGTGTTTTAGACAATCAATGTAATAAAAAAAAAAAAATCAATATCTAAGGGGTCAGTGCTGATGCTTCATTTGAGCCATTCTTGAGTTAGAGAATTGATGACAACAATTTCTGAGAAAACAGTTTTTTTCACCACACCATGCCTTACATGATTTGATATAAAATTGTTAATTTCTTTCAAACTATATAGAGCAATTTATGCAATTTTACTTCATGACATTTACTGCAACATACAGCAATATAATTACATTTCAAACTTTATAATTTTTATTTTTGATCAATTCTGATTGGCAGACATCAAATCCATATGGAATTTTTTTTCCTTTGAGTGGCAACAGTGATTATTTATCATTAAAAATAAAGTGGAAACCTAATAATTCGAATTGTATGGGAATGGATTAAATCTTCCAATTAAGAGTATTCAAATTACAAAAAAGGGTAAAACAATCTATGACACATTGGATGTGCATGTACTGTGCCTGCAACGAACCACTCTCCCCTTCCCCTGAACAACGTTGCTATCGGTATCAGTATCAGTACTGGCACTTAATTGTTAGTGCATCTGCTCCCTTCTCGTTTTGATAGCGCACTGATCAGCCTTTCTTGAGCAGTGATTGGCATTGCTTGCTGCTTGATCAGCCTTTCTTAGACAGTGATTGGCATTGCTTAATGCTTGAGAGATGCATGTAGCACTTTTATGATGCCTTATGGGGTGGTATCGACTTCGAATTAAGAGAATCGAATCAGTCTGATTCTAACAAAGCCAAAGAGAAAAAAATAGCCTATCATCTTCCAAATTCGGTTTATGAGAAATTCAAATAATCAGACTTCTGTTTTTGAGGTTTCTCCTGTATTGAAATTCTTGAACATATTTCCTAATAAAAAGTATTAAGAATTACATTATTTACAACCTAATTAAAGTGCCTTGGGGAAATCCTTTTTTGTTTTGTTTAATTATTTATTTATATATATGGAAGTAACTGAAAAACAGATTATTTTTTTACAACTCTTCGCACAAATAATTTCTATAAAACTTTATAAGACAAGGCAAATTTGTTCCTATTTTCCTTACAGCAACTATTAATAGTCATGAAGCATATAATCCAAGTTGTATGTCCTTTTATTATAAAGATTGTCCTTATTCAAAAGCACATGTACCTAGCAGTAACAGAGACAATAATAGTAGCAGCAGCAGCAGCAGCAGCAGTAGTAGTAGTAGTAGTAGTAGTAGTAGTAGTAGTAGTAGTAGTAGTAGTAGTAGTAGTAGTAGTAGTAGTACCACTACTACTACTAGTGGTAGTAGCCATGGTACCTTAGTCTCTATACTGAAGTGGATCACTTAGTTTTCCTCCACCAACTTCCTTAACAGGGCCATAAATTACACCTGAAAGGTGGAATGCAGGAGCCCCATCTTATCCTCACTTGCCTGCCTACACACTGCGGACTAATCCAGAATTTGGCAATAAAATTACAAGATTCACCACCTTTTAGCATGCACTGTTTTGGTTTGAATCCTAAACTATATCAAATTAAAGCTGACCAGTTCTCTTTATGACACACTTGTTCAATTAATTCAGCGTATATGGAGTCGCACATGACACTTGACAGAACTTTATGTTTTACACATGATTTTAGGGATGTTTTTGTACTGTGTAATTTCAAGCTGGAGAAGTTATGTGTTTATATGCTACAGTCTGTAAATGATGACTGCCTATTATCATGTGCACATGTGAAAGTTTCTACAGCAGGTTATGTCTGATAATTCTAAGTTTAGAGGCCCACATAACATAAACCATACAAACGTTTTAGGTAAACAATACAAATTAAACCAGTTGTGATCTAATTTAATGAAATAATTAAAATGATGACGAGTAAATAAAACTTTTCCCCCTAAATTCTTACTTATGTTCATAAATAATGTGAATTACACTTAGATATTAGTATTGGTAAAAATAGAGAAGGTCAATGTATTATTTTGTTAACCTTTTTCTGCTTCTCATTTTGAAGATTTTGGTGTATTAGCTCAATGCTGTTTTTTTTTTTTATTTTAATCAATCTAGGAACTTGAGAAAACTTTTGACTTCAAGATACATGCTGTGTGGAGAGAGGAGTGTTAAACCAAAGAAAAGCAAATAAAAGATGATAATTGTACATGAGTTTAAAAAGTGATGATTTTTTTTACACTGTATTTATAATGACAAAAGCTGAGCACTAACATTCAACTACTGTAGTACATATGACTATGGAGCATGTATTCACTAAGCCAGGCCTCAAAATGCTATATCTGCCCAGTGCTCAGTCCTTCCTGACCCACCATGTAAAAAAAAACCCAATAACAATGAGAGAAAGAAGTAAAAAAAGAAAAACAGAAATGCTATACACTTTTCCGTTTCAGTATAATGGTAAAATTTGTATAGCTGATTTCTTAACATCAAAGTACAACGGTCTTTTAGCAATAACTTTCATAAATTTTGCATCAGTGCCAAAATACTTAAATGAAAAGAAGAATTACTGTGGGTTTGGTTTTTTCAAAAAAAAAAAAAAAAAACAATAGAAAAGCCCCCTATTCTTAACTTCCATTTTTTAAAAAATAATTACAGTCGATTCCAAATAACTAGAACTAGAAATAATTATTATATTTCTTCATTTCAAAATTTATATCACTCTAAAGTTAGTGAAATAGATTTTATATTTATATAACTCTCAAAATGGTGCTGTCTGTAATTTAAATACCAGTACTAAACACATTTTAAAATGTATATACGTTTATCAGTGAAAGAGAATGTGCCAGTCTTGGCTCATGCAACCAGCAGTAGTAGCAGTAGTAATAGTAGTAGTAGTAGTAGTAGTAGTAGTAGTAGTAGTAGTAGTAGTAGTAGTAGTAGTAGTAGTAGTAGTAGTAGTAGTAGTAGTAGTAGTAGTAGTAGTAGTAGTAGTAGTAGTAGTAGTAGTAGTAGTAGTAGTAGTAGTAGTAGTAGTAGTAGTAGTAGTAGTAGTAGTAGTAGTAGTAGTAGTAGTAGTAGTAGTAGTAGTAGTAGTAGTAGTAGTAGTAGTACCAGCACTGGTAGTGACAGCAATGTAGTAGTATTGTAGCAGCAGCAGTAATAGAAGCATTGACAACTGTGTCAGCAATGGTAACTGATTGTCTGCAAAGTAAAAGGGAAAGTAATGGAGAGTGGAAAGAGGGGGGGGGTTGCATCATTTCTAACTTTAGTTTGATTATGTTTGCACACCTCTAGCCAATGCTTTTATAAAGTCCCTGAAAATTTTCTCCATACGAGTTAGTTATTTATTTCATTTAGAGTGTAGAGTCTGCTTGGTAGCATCTTTTAATTTTGTATTGAATGGACTTCATACGTGGGAAATTAATTTAAAGTAAAACTCCCTATCATTGAAAATGAATTTTTTTACTGTGTTAAGTCACAAATGATATGGTTTAATTAAATTCCACTTTTACAAGTTATCATCTCATCTAAGACAAAAAATGTGATTCTTACCATCTTTTTTTCCTGTTAAAACTGATGTTTTGAGATCTTGAAGAAACACATCTTCATTTTCCTCTATCCATGATTTCAAAGAATATGCTAAAAACTTTGTCTGCACAAAGATAATTCCTCTTGAGCCATTTTTTTTTCCATCTGCAGCATCTTTTTCTCTTAGGTTCTTTTTGATCAGTTTTTTCACAATCTCCAGATTCTCATTACTTTGAGACTTTGGTCTTTTAAGCTGCTCTGCTTCTAAAATTCAAAGTAAAATGAACATGCAATTAATGTATATTTTGGCAACAAAACAATGCCCTATTCCAGTAATTAAAAACAAAACATATACTGATTCTTTATTTAAATCTTTTGAAGCTCTTAGTTCATATCTTTTCTACTCTATGCAACAGAAATGTATCAAGGTAATAGACACTCGGAACACTGTCATAAAATGTACTCTCTATTTGTTTCCTGAAAGCAACACACAAGGCATTCTAATCTACCTTTTTTTGTTATAAGGTTTTAAATCCCAAGAGCATGAGCGTATCTCACAAACTGACTGGAGCCTTATATAATTGAATATACCATCAAAGGAATTTAAAATAGACCTTTAGACGTTTCTCCTTATACAATTATTATAAATCAAGTTAGTCATGAGTAAATAAATACCTGGAAAAAGTTAGCCTATTAATTTCTTTGTTTTGATGTTCAATATTTATCCTTAATTTTAAAGCAGTGGCAAAGCTTTGAGTTGAATGTTTCAGTAATTTCATAAAAGTGCTTTATGAATCACATAAATTATCATCATAATTGCAAAACATACTGAAAGGGAATAAAAAATATGAATGTTTCTCTAATTTGTTAGCATGGTCTAAAGATATAAATTAAGTTTAAAAAGACAAACTGTGAAGAATATTCACGTTTTCTAATGAAATAACATTCGTTTTTAAAAATTAACTATAATGTTGAGTCCAAACCTTCAAAAAGCTTATAACAGAATTGCTCAGTCTTTGTGAGGTTTTCTTTAGCTTTGACCCCACAAATGCATCGGAAACGTTCTTTGAGGAAGTTCAAAACCTCAGGCCACTCTACTAAGTCATAGAGCTGTAAAGCCACATTGTATTCCTGGATTTAGTGAAGAACAGAAGGATAATCAATGATGAACCCATCACAAAGAATCTTGATGTCACTTTCGTTTTTTATATAACTTATCTCTACCATAAGAAGTCCTTTTTTTTTTTTTTCGGGTAACTGTTGATCTCATTTGCTCTCTCAACAAAGGTAATAAGCAAAGCACTAATTAGTATTCTATTGCTGATAAAACATCTCCCATTTTGCCTCATTCTTTCTTTTCTGCCTTACACCCAATTTCCAACTCATTCTTATTAAGTGTCTTTGTTCCCCTTCTCTTTCTCTCTCTGCCTTCCTCTCTCTTCCCTTTTATTCTTTCTTCCAACGGCCAGTGCAACATATGTTGAATATAGTAGACAGATAGTTGCAACATGCAAGAAAATAAAAAATTACAAAATATTCTGGAAAATTGAAACAATGAGGGAATCTGAAACATGTAAAAGTAGACCAAAAGGACCCAAGGAGTGATAAGATTCCTCCAGAAATGAAGGGAATGTTAAATTTCTGTTTAAGAAAAAAGAATTATAGCACATCCAGCTAGTTTTAACTTGGTAATAGTTTAAAAAAAAAAAGCAAACATCTTTAACTTCAGACTCATTCCCCCTTTTTCTTCTTCTTTCCTCCCACCTTTATACTTTTATCTGTCTTTCTCATTTTTGCCTATTAAACATGTATCACTGCTAGTATACTTTCATGTAAATTTTTTTAACCATTTAGTACCATAGTGAAATAATGGGGTATAATGCAGGTTCTTGTGCACCCCCATGACATCTTTTTTGGATATTTAACAATTTTTTTCAAATTTCTGTGTCAATATAATACCATTGATTATGGGTTTGAAAGTCATTTGTATTTAACGTCTACACTGTGTTGGTGGCTTCTCAAGTCTGCTAAGATGAACTCTTCGATGGGTGCTATATCTATGTGGCAATATTTTATATCCAGCTTGAAGTCTTTGACTCTAAAGTTGCTTTTATTGTGGTTATGCTGATGGTGTTGAGACATTTACACCACTTTTTACAATGATTGTAGAGACTCTGGAAGTGAAAGCTTCTGTAATAGTCATAAAAATGTGTCCTTGTCATTTCAGAAAGATGATTTACTGCCAGCTGTATCTTTTCTGTTGTGGTGAAGTCGAAGATTAATGGTTCAGTGAAATATTGCCAGAGGATTCTGCAGGTTGGCTATTTCCCATCAGTCTGAGAAGAAATGAAGAGCATTTTTTTGCTTGGAAAGAAAACATTTTGAGCAGGATTGGGTTGCATATGGCTACTTTTGGTTTTCTCTTTGCCTGTGCCCCTGATACTTCTTACTTTGTGGTTGTTGATCTTGGTCTTGTTAATGGCTTCTTTTTTAATATCAATGTGGTAAATCTTTCTCTTTAAGAGGGGTGCATATTATCACCAGTTTGGATGCTCCATTTTGTGCTTATGGTAAAATGGTGACAAATAAAAAAGTGCTGTCATGCTGTCTGAATTGCACCTTTGCTTGCTCCAGATCTTCTCTATGTCAATTGGTGAATATATTTGATTGATGTTAAGGTCCAATGGTTTTCCTACAATTTTTAAGAGTAAAAACCGATCTGATAGTGGCCAATATTCTTTGATAGTTTTTTCCATTTCTTGGTTCAGCACAAAAGTCACTCCTTTGCACATTCTGTACCTCCTGAATAGGATTTTTCAAACGTTCCTGATTTTATCTTTTCTGCACCTTGCCCCTGACTTCGCTCTATAATATTATTTTCATTTCATTTCTTGTTTGAGGCTGTCTAACTTTCCCTTACATTTCATTTTACTATTGTATTTTGAATTTTACTTTGTGCGCAGACACTTGATGACGATCAGGTGCTACCTGCGGCACATGACAATCCCTACTGAATGAGATTGGCCTGCCTGTCACAGACCACTCCTTCACGTTGTTTACTTTCTTTGTTGAATTGTGGTAATTCTTCGCAAAGATACCTATGGTGGGTTGCAATTGCCTTCTCTAGGAGCAATACTCATGTTGAGCTGCCCTGCTTAACCATTGTCCCATAAACTGGGGTCACTTGCTTGGCCAGCTTGAGTGGTTGGCCATTAGTGACATGATCTTGGCAGTTGCCAACAGTCATCCACCACCTACTTTCCATGGCTTTATTGCAACCCTGATAAAGGGGGTGGGAGGAGCTGTGTAGATATTTGGTCCTGTTCAAGGACCTCCCACATGCTAGTGGAGTGAAGGATTGTCTTACTTTCCTTTCTCAGAACTTCCTCTGATATGCAGCAAAATAAGAAAACAACATCCTTGAAACTGATTAAGACACTGCAATAATCACAGAAAACAGAAGACATCTAAGGAAGTAGCATGCAGAAAGAAAGGGCTGGAATTTAAAGATAAAAAGTCAAAGTAATGGCCTTCAGTTTGAAGCAGAAAACCCAAAATGCAACATTTTTGTCTGCAAATGTAAACTCAGACAGTAAGAATATTTAGAAAAGAACAACATAGAAATCAAATTTAAAAAAAGGCAGGCAAAAATGAGTTTCCAAAAAGTTTAAGAGATAAAATTATGTTTAAATATGCATCTCCATTTAGATAAGCATGGTCCTGATGCATTGATGTAAGACATGGATGCACTCACAACATTGCTGAAGAAACTGCAGCCAGCAGAAATACAATGCTGAAAAAAAATGTTTGGAATCTCATGGACTGCTCAGAAATGGAATGTAGCATTTCCTATCAGTAGATGAACTGTTTCTTGCATCTAGTACTTTTCTCTTCTCAATAACATGCAAAAAGATTTCCTCAAAATTCAAGCTCGATTTCCTTGTATACCACCAATAATACCAAGAATGACTTTCCTAATAATCACTTGTTAAAACTCTATCGTGTATGAGCACAACACATTCATGTCTTATGATGGGAACACTGTGATTACATTTGAAAGGGCAGAAAAATATGCCAAGACATTAAGGCTTTGCAGCCATCTCTTGATGATTATCCAAACATCAATGACTGTCCTCTGTGTTAACTTCACAAACTAATCTATTGCATGTATCAATGAGAAAAACTTTAAGCAGCATAAGTGCGGAGGAGAACAGTATAGACTAGGTAGTTTATATCTGTCAGAGGTTGGGACTGTCAAAAACTCCACAAACCTATAATTATCTGCCTCCTATAGCGTAACCCTCTACGTTATGTTGACTTCACTGGCGTAAACACTTCCTATTGTTAATCTGACTGCTAAGAGTAGTTGAGCCCCTGAAGAGGAAGTGGTGCTTTCCAATTATACAAGAAAGTTGAGACTTACGGACTCACCACAGAGCTAATTACTTTTAGATAATAAATACCATTATTATCCTGATCTTAATTGTTGGTGTCAGTAACCATTGTCTACAATGGTGACCCCGATAACTTGCTATGAATTTGTAAGTCATATATTAAAACTTTTGTTTTCTACATTTACACCTATGAACATGGCAGTCGAAAGTGGGTCTATCAAACTACCCACATTTTGGGTGTTGAACCCCGATGCTTGGTTTGTGCAAGCAGAAGCTCAATTTGCATTGAGACATATGCCACAGGATAAAACGAAATATTTTCATGTCATCGGGCAGCATAATCTCCTTGTGGATCTTTGAGGTCAATGCCTCATAGAAGCAGATAGTTAGCTATTCTTTCCATGCACAATCAGCAGAACACTTAAACCAAGGTGGCACCTATCAAGGCTGAGAGCAATAAGTTTAACAAAATTTTTCTTGAATTTCCTTTGTGAAATTCACATTTTCCTCAAATTCTGTGAAACATAGAATTCAGCATCCAATCCTTACCACAGGCCCTTCAGTTCATGCTCATGCCCACCATATAGCTTCAGACAAACTAGAAGCTGCAAAGAGGGGATATATGGATATGGAGGAGATGGGCATCATAAGAATTTCCAACAGTCCCCAAGCCAAATGGAGGATGGCGTCCTTGTGGGGATTATCACAGGCTCAATGACAACACAACACCTGACCATTATCAATTCTACATATCCAACTGGCTGGTAAAACTGTCTTTTCAACGATAGACCTGATTCATGATTACCACTGGGAACCTATGCACCCGGATGACATTGCCAAGACTGCCATCATCACACCATTTGGGCTGCATGAGTTTTTGCGGATACTTTATGGGTTAAAAATGCGGCTCAAGCTTTCCAGCGCCTGAAGGACACAGTACTTCAAAATGTGAGTTGCCGCTTTGTCTACCTAGAAGATATCTTGGTGGCAAGCTCTTCGGAGCAGGAACACTATCTGCGGCAGGTTACGAGACTTTGGTCTAGGTGTGCATCTAGAGAAGTCCATAGATGTCCTTGGCCATCAGTTATCAGTTTGGATCCATCCCACTTCTATCTAAAGTCAAAGCCGTAAAGGAATTTCCAAGACCGCTCACAGTCAAGGGTTTTCGAGAATGTCTGGGCATAATGATTCATTCCTAAGGCTGCTGTGCTCCTTCAACCGCTTCACGGCACTCTAAAAAAATCACAAACCTCAACCGAAAGATGCTATGAATGAAGCATTCCTTTCCGGTAAAGCAGCTCTGGTTGGTGCCACTATGCTCAGTCACCCCTCACCTGGCGCGACTATCTCATTGACGAGCGATGCCTCTGATCGAGCTGTCAAAGCTGTCTTGGAACAGTACGTCAACAATTCATGGCAACTTCTTGCTTTCTTCAGCAAGCAACTTTGTCCACCAGAACAGAAAAACAGCACATTTGACAAAAGAACTTCTGGGACTGTACCTAGTTCCACACTTCCGATTCTTTTTGGATGTCCTTTCACAATATTCACGGATCACAATCCTTTAGCAGGTTTCAGATCTGTGGACTGCGCGCCAACAGCACCATCTTGCCCATATCTCTGAATTCTCCACAGACATGAGACTCATCTCTGGGAAGGCCAACATCGTTGCAGACTGCCTTTCACGTACAGTCCCAATCAACAATGTCGTGCTGAGTATAGACTATGAAGCAATGGCAAAAGAACAAGCCCAGAATGCAGAGGTACACACTTTCCATACGGCTGTTACAGGTCTCAAAGTAGTGTCTATTCTATGTCACAATACAGGAACAGATCTGCTATGTGATGTGTCCATTGGTAACCCCAAACCAAATGTCCCATTTCAGCATCACATCTTCAAAACAATCCACAACCTTGCACATTCTGGGCAAAAATCGACCATAAAACCTGTGTTACAGAAATTCGTTTGGCACAGTCTTAAAAAAAAGTTAGTAAATGGGCAAAGGAATGCCTTGCATGACAGTCCTCCAAAATTCAGGAACACGTTCACTCTCCAGTTGTCAAAATTTCAGTGCCTGGGAAGAGATTAAGCCATATTCACATCGATTTGGTCGGCCCACTTCCCCCTTCCGAGGATTTCACATACCTTATCACATTCATTTATCGTACAACACACTGGCCTGAGGCTATTCCAATGACCAACAAATCGACCTCAGAGTGTGCAAGGACTAGGGCACTCATCAGGAATTGGATTGCTCGTTTTGGAATCCCACAAGACATGTCATCTGACAGAGGCCCTTAATTCACTCCCATGCTTTGGAGTGAGATAGCCAATCAACTGGATATCCAGATTCATAGGACCAGTGCATACTACCCACAATCAAATGGCTTAGTGGAGCGTTTTCATAGGACATTGAAAACTGCACTCAAAGCCACACTGGGTCAATGAACTTCCTTGGGTGCTTTTGGGACTTAGAACAGTACCCAAAGAAGACCTTTAATGCCTCTTTCTCAGAACTTGTGTATGGTGAGCCGCTGACAGTACTTGAACAGTTTATCCATCCATGCCAGAATCCTTTTACTACCACATCTGACCCTTTTTATTCACTCGTTAAAAATTCTCCCCTCCTCCAACTTCTACTGTTCCAGCTTCCTTGGCAGGCGCTGGGTTTGTTTTTATTTGCCGTGACAGCCATTGTGGACCATTAAAGCATCCTTATTATAGCTGCTTTCATGTTATATCCCACAGAATCAAAACATTCTGTGCCTTAGTTGGAGAACCTGAAGAAACAATCTTGATAGACTGTCTGAAACCTGCACATGTGGATTTAACTGGCCCGGTAACAACTGTACAACCCCCGCAATGTGAACAACCCCCTCGTCAAACTGAACCAGCTGAGCCACCACCTGTTCTACTCAATCCACAGGCTGGTCCATTTCAGCCAAAATGTCACACATCCTGCTCAGGTCGAACTGTTCAACCACTGCATGGCTTCCGCTGATTGCAATGCCAGTGCTGGAGGGGACTGTGTAGCATTACACTCTATGTTATGTTGACCTCACTGGCAATCTGACTGCTAAGACTAGCTGAGTCCCTGAAGAGGAAGTTGTCTTTTCTAGTATAAAAAAGCTAAAACCTAACGGACATACCACAAAACTAATTGCTTTTAGGTCATAAATACCATTATTATCCTGATCTTAATTGTTGGTGTCATTAACACTCCTATGATTAATGTAGACTGTGCTGAGAGTGACGAACTAACACTTCAAATAAATGTATAAGAGCTTGGAAAGTCAATTTCAGATAACATAAACAAACTTACTCACTAATATAGTTTCCCACCAAAATTCTAGAAATTGAAAATCACTGACAGGAATACGTAAGGGCGACATAGAAGTGCAGCATACTTTGGATTTCATGATATGAAACAGGAGTAGATATAACATTTCATTAAAGCGAGGGGCAAAATAAGGAGTGTAAAATGAAGAAGGCTTTGGGCCAATATGGCATTATTAAGAGAAAGAAGTGGAAAAAAGAAGGGGTTTGTATGCAGAGGATGTATGTGTGACTGTAACATTATTGAAAGAAGAAATTGATGGCTGTATTATTAAGCAATGGTTTCATAGGGGAGGAATCAACCTAATCTGGTTAACTCTGAACTAAGTGAACCACTTGCGGAAGGCTGTGTTGCATCTTACTTCTTCTATATAAATTTAAAAAAAAAAAAGGAGGGTATGTATTGAAGACAAACAATATAACCTTCAAATACTGAGCAATGACCGAAAGTGAAGGGATCAAAGAATTAGTTTCTCCTTGAGGCTGATGAATATTAGCCTTCTTTTCCAGGTCGACCACCCACTGACTGTATTGCTGGGTTTTCTTATCTTGTGGAATTATGACCGCATGTTTTTTAAGGTCTTGGCGGTTCAATTCTGTGACAGGAATAAAATGAGTAGAAACAACGTTAGTAGCTCATTGCAATATGTTATGTTTAGATACAGCAGCTATGTACTATAAGGGAAAAAGACATTCTTATCAGAACAGGATGATTGGCATTGCTAAGTAGAGGGCTAGACATACATTGCAAATTAACTCAACTTATCCGTATTCTCATACAAGGATCAGATCTAAATCCAGACTCTTGATCCGAGATCTTAATTTTTACCTTGGCCTTACCAAGCAGCCCACTACCTTGGTCTGGTCGTAGAAAGTGCCAGAGTAGCACAACTTTGAGAGCCCCTGTGAAAACATTGTTTTTCCACTTTCTTTCTTCATTTTGATTTTAACTTAAGAGGTACTATTTTATAAGGTAGTAATTTTTTTGCAATGGTTTTGGAAACAAAATGTAAACTGCATAAACTTTTATATATAACTGTTATGTAACCACTTTACTATTGTTACAAATTACTCAAAAGAATTATAAAAATCTAGATCTGTTGGCCCACAAGAGAATAAAATGTATTTTTCTTATCATTCAAAGAAAGTTTTACAAAGCCAGATCAATTTTGAAACAAGAAAACTCAGTAGGGAATGATACAGTGGGTGAGAGTTGCATGCAAAATATGTTGGATCTAAGCTTTGACTTCATTCTTACATGCTTTCTAGCTGAGATGGGAGGGATGAGGCAAAAAAGCATGGTGACAGCCATGTCACAACATCTAGTTATAACAGCAAACTTTTAATTTAAAGAAAACAATGGACCAAATTTTACAGAAGTACCCTCAAGAAATGGCAGAAAAGGTACTCAATTACATTGTAGTGCATTCTATTGATACGTTTTAATGTGCCTGCGAAGCATCAAAATAATGACTTTCACAGTCATCAAAATTATTCATACCGATACAAGCATATAATAAGGGTGATGTTTCTGCCAGTTATTAGATACATTGAAAGATCAAATATAAAGAAGGTTAAAAAATTTTCAGCTGGGATAAGGAATCTAAAAGACAAAAAATAAAGTTCAGTTACAAAATTATGATACATTTGAAACTATAGTGGTAACAAGTAATCTAGGGCCAACACTATATAGACAGGCAAACAATTTTACAAAAATTAAAAAATATATATAAATTTACTTCTAGAGTAGCTGATAAAAATCTATATTAAGTTAAAAATAATGCACAAAAATTCATGTCTTGGAATATAGATACCTGTAAAAACCACCACAGACGATATGAAATTCTGTTTGAATATGCTGACAGGCTCATCATATTTATTTTGGCAAACAGAAACTGTGATAAGTTCTCATTCTACTTTGAAAAATTGATGCAAATCACAAATTAAGGCCACAAACAGATTAGAAACAGCATAAGCATAATACACATCCACTTTTAATCATAGAATGATCTTTTTCCAGAATTAAAAAAAAAATTGGAGATGCTTGCTGCATCTTCCATGCATTTATTATTATTTTAAAGCCACATAGTCATTGACTTTTACAGCAAGTGAATTAAAAAAAAAACCAACAAACAATGCCTACCTACCATGCAAACAACAAAATTATATCCTGAAATCTTTGCAAAACCACACAAACTACTCTGGCAAGCATCTTGAACATATTAATGACTAATTACAATTTAACATCCTACCTAGACAAAAGCTATCCACTGGCTATGTGTTTGAAACTGAAAGAGAGAGAGAGAGAGAGAGAGAGAGAGAGAGAGAGAGAGAGAGAGAGAGAGAGAGAGAGAGAGAGAGAGACAGACAGACAGACAGACAGACAGACAGACAGACAGACAGACAGACAGACAGAGACAGAGACACATACTGACATAGTAAGCGACAGAGAGAGAGAGAGAGAGAAACAGAAAGATAGATAGATAGATACAACAGAAAGAGAGATAGATAGATAGATAGATAGATAGATAGATAGAGAGAGAGAGAGAGAGAGAGAGAGAGAGAGAGAGAGAGAGAGAGAGAGAGAGAGAGAGAGAGAGAGAGAGAGAGAGAGAGAGAGAGAGAGAAATGGGAAAGGTTTGCTAATTCTATACATTAGTTAAAAAGAATTGTCTATCTTTATTTTACAATAGAAGATGAAGATGAGGTGATAATTTTTTTTAAAGCCTCCTGCACATGGCTGTGATGTTATAACTATACAAAAGAGAGCTACATACCAAAATTTTGTATGTAAAGGATTGTGACTCAATCTTTCTTTTTGTTCATAGTCTCCCTATTAAAATTACCTCTTCAAACATGTAAGCGTATACATGTTTTGATACAGTTTCTTACTTAGGTCTATCATTTTGAGCTACAAGCAGTGGCAACTTGGGTTTACAGAGTTAAAGGTATTCCATAACACTTACAAAAATCTGTATGCTTTATTTTGCTGCATAAGCATGTATGAAGCAACTAAAGGAAAACTGACAATATACTTTTCACATGTTTTTATGTACACCATTTCTTTTGTTAGACATACAAGGGTGACCTTAGCTCAATATACTGTTATAGCACAAACCTTCAATATTCTTCAAAGCATAGAGTTCCAATTCCTTGATGATTTTCTCAATATCACTACAACGTCTCTCCTTTAGCTCATGAACCTCTGCATTTGGATGGGAAAGATCACATTTAAAAAAGAGCAACTTACACAATCACAGGATTTCAATTTCAGATTATCATTTGTTATTATTAAAGATACAATAAATACATTTTTTAGTCTTTTGATAACCTTAAAAACAATTAAAAGAAAAAAAACAACAGAATTTAAACAAGCATCTCCAATCAAATCAATTCATCTATATTTCCACAACCACTCTTGAATTCCACTCAATTTCTCAACCTTTGAACTTCAAAAAAGTTTCTGTTTGATACAAAAATGAGTTCAAGGATTACTTAAAGCCCCATTTATCAATTTCTTCATTTGGTAAAGAAGGCAAAAAGTTACAAAACCATAAAAGACTAATCCAGTGACATCTGGCTTAAATATTTACCTTCTTTTGGGATTGCCACATGACTTTTCATCTCCTCCTGATGATTCTTGACCATTGATATGCATTCTGCATCCAGGCTGCTACAGATTTTAAGGACATTTTCTTCCATTTTAGAAATACTTTCTGCTTTTTCTGCACCTATGGAGGCTGTCAAACCAACAACCTGCAGACAAGATTTATAGAAAGCGAAAATTTTTTTTTAAAAAGTAAGAAACATAATCATGCAGTTTAAAAGAGAAGACTGGATTGTGCAAAATGAAAGTTGCTGCTAATGCTATGATCATACTGTATAAGGTGGAAGTTGATATTGAGATAGCACTGAAACAGTCCTGTTAGGTACCTATCAAATTTTTTCAGCTGATGACAAAGGTGGTAAAATCTTTGGTGGGCAAATTTCTTCAATACAAGTTTGCTTGTGAAAATATGATCATGCATATAATTATTATTCTTTTGAATTATTTCAAAGTACACAAGTTATTTCTATGTGAAAGTTTAAATGAGAAAAAAAAATGAAAACAACAAATGCTCAATAAAGAGCACTAATTAAAGGGTTGTGAATCAGCAAAATTCCCTTCTTCTCTTAATGACCCGATAATGATACTTATTTACAACTCCAGCCACCCTCTGTAAAATAGAATGCTCTTGGAATGGACATGAGAATTATTGCAAAATAACTTTCAGCACTTAGACACGATGAAATTGTTGCAATTGCACTAAAATTTTTGTCCACACATTTTAATCTGTAATCAATCAATCAATCTGGTACCTTGCTCTTTAGCTTAGGTGATCATGACTTCCACACATGTCTATCCCTCATCGTTTTCAGTGCTTCTGCCACTCTTCCTAATTTGAGCCACTTATTTAGTCCATCCAACATCTTTTCACGGTGTTTCCCCTGCTACGTTTTCCTCCTAGCATTCCAGTTGTCATAAGATGTTCTAGTTTCTTGCTTCTTGTCACAAGCCCAAAAAAGTTATTTGGTGTTTAAGTATTCTATTTATGAGTGATCTTGTTGTATTGGCTTCTTGTAACACTGTTTTGTTTGATTTCTTTGCAGTCCATGAGATTCGCAGCATTCTCCATAAGAACCACATTTCTGCTGCCTCCAGTTTCTTTTGTAACTGCTTTTAAATTGTCCAGGCCAAGCATCCATACATAAGAAGGGGTTCAATATAGCACTCCAGGGCTCTTCTTCTTGTGTAAATGGAGATGTGATTATTCTTTAGTATTGATTTCATTTTCAGAAAACTCTTTTTTGCTTGCGCTATTCTCGATGCAATTTCAGTGGTCCATCACTTGATATTAAAGTACAAAAGTATTTAAATCGATCCCTTTGCTTGGGTTTATTACTATTGATAAAAATGTTGATCACTCATTGCTTCGAATGATCATCATTACTTCTGTCTTTTTGCAATGCAATTCAATTCAAATCTGGTCTTTCTGCTTTCTTCTTCAACAATGTTTAACAACTGTTTTAAGCCTTCTCTATTTTCTACAACCATTACAGAATTCCTGGATATCCTTTTAGGTTTTGCATAATCATTTAATTTAAGAGAGAGAAAAGGTATGGGGGAAGCGCACATCCTTGTCTGACACCATACTTTATTTTCTGAAAGGAGCTGATTTCATCATCATCAACTCCTATTGATCTCCCACTGCTGCTGTCTCTTCCCACTACATGTTTTTGATCACTTGTAGCTCTTTTCCATCTACCTTCAACTGTGTCGTACCCTGTCATATGCCTTAGTGAAGTCAATGAAGCACGTATATATACCTTTTTTTTTGTCCTTGCACGAGCCATATTCATGTGATGGTGTAAACATAGTCTGAAAGATTGAAGTACTGGTAGCTAGTCTAATTTTCCTTCATTAGAATAGTTAGTAATCATGACAAATTTTGGATGTAGACTAGCTAAGTCAGAAAAAAAAGAGGGAAAGTCTCTAAAATGCGGAAGCCAAGCTGAAATTTTAAGGAAATGACTTTAAAATATTGAAAATTAAATAGCAGAAAGAACAAGATCCATTATTAATTTCATTATTATAGATTGATGGGTGAAATGTTTCATTTGCACCAGAAATAAGATTGTAGATCTAAATAATAAAAACATGAAAAGGATTGGAAAGAGCATTTTTTTCTGCCAAAATGGTCAAATTAGACTATTAAACCATCCCACTATTAATGGAAGAACATAGAAGTAAGCATCATTCATTTTTTGTGGGTAACAAATAGACATACACCTAAAATTTAGTACTTAACTTAATCCAGCCTCGAGTCAAGTGTAAGTTTACGTCAAAATTTAGTACAGTGCTCTCCACCTAATTTGACATCTCATTATTCGACACTTCCTTTAATTTGACATAACAAAAAAATTCAGAATAAATTCCTTTTATCAGTCCAAATATATTTTCTCAAAAATCCTCTTTTTGGTCCGCTAATTTCTTCTAACTCAGCTGAATTTCCACTATGTTTCGGTATCAAAATCACCCAAAATGACATTTAATTATTAGCCTAGCCTCATGAGTTAAGATCTAAAGATCTGAAGTGTGTGGACTAGTGCAATTCAAGACAGGGGTTGGTGTGAGAAGAAAAGGGAGGGGTGTTGGATGCGCAGAAAAGACCGTAGAGAGACAAGCACCCTTGTGTGAGTGTGTGTGAGATATATATATATATATAGAGAGAGAGACAGACAGACAGACAGACAGACAGAGAGAGAGAGAGAGAGAGAGAGAGAGAGAGAGAGAGAGAGAGAGAGAGAGAGAGAGAGAGAGAGAGAGAGAGAGAGAGAGAGAGAGAGAGAGAGAGAGAGAGAGAGAGAGAGAGAGAGAGAGAGAGAGAGAGAGAGAGAGAGAGAGAGAGAGAGAGAGAGAGAGAGAGAGAGAGAGAGAGAGAGAGAAAGAGAGGGAGGGGCTGGCGCCTCGAGCCTGCACAGTTTTGCCACATAGCGTTTTGGATTAGGGGGGCTGAACTGTGACTGGCTTGTTGTGTGGGAAGGGGAGGGGTATGCAATGGTTCTAGATCTACCTATAGGTTGAGTTTTACTTGTATTAAAAGTGAGGCTACACTGAGTCCTCTTTACATCCCTTTATTGTAGAGCTAAAGCAGACCTTTACAATACACCTTGGACTCAACGAACTAGTTCGGTCATTTTTAATTGTTCGTTGAATGCAAGGTTTGTTGGAGCCATGACATAAGGGAAGTATCCGACCAATTACACATAATTATCTCCTTTGTTTTTATTAAAACCACATGTCTATAAAGCCGCTCTTCATCCTTCCCACCAATACCCAACCGCAGCTTTGGCTCTCTGATCCTGTATCATGATCTCTTCATGCATTTGATGCCGCCGCCTGCCCCCTTCCCCCTTCCCCCTCTCTTTTCATTATCGTCTCCCTGTATATCAATACTTTGCCCTCCCCTACCCGTAGTACGGGTATGTGCTACAGCATTTCTTAACAGCATATAGGGGACCTTTCGATTGAATTTCAACTACTTAGTTTCTAAGCAGAAAAGCATTCTATAGTGAATTTGCCAATACTTGTAATCCTTTGAACCCGAGGACAGGTATGAGATTAGTTCATTTCATGCCAGGTATTTTAAGATTGTCAAAGAAGAAAAAAAATGCGGAATTTTCTCTGTTTGTTGAATGCAAGGTGTTCTTTGAATCCGACTTTGGGCTTTGTTGGGTTCGAGGTGTACAGATTTATAAATGTTAATATCATATCCTAATTGAACTTTCTCTTAATTTGATGAATTTTTATTGGTCTCTTTAATGTCGATTTATCAGGTGTTCACAGGACTAAGAAATTCCCATAAATAGGTTGTAGGACAAAATTTAGTTTTTAGACATAAGCTAGTCAAATTTTTTATCCTAAGCTTTCTAATGAATATGGTTCCAAGCTTGTTCAATTATAGTTCAAAGGGTGAAGATTGCATTTGTTGTACCTTTTCATTCCACATAGCCACACTGTTCCTCTGCTTTTGCTGGTTTGGTTTTGTTTCTGACTCGCATCATGATGATCCTAAGAAGTATTTTGGTGATGGGACCCATAAGACTTATCGTTCTATGCAATTAACACTCTGTTGCCCCTGGTTTCTTTGGCAGTGCTATAAATATAGATTTGGAGATGTCTGGTGGGATCTGACCTGTGTCATAGATTTCATAGAGAATAGTTGTGATCTTATCAATTCCATAGTCTTCAAGTGTTTCTCAATGTTCCACCTAATTTGATATTCTGTGTGGGCCTGTTGGTTTGCCTAAATTCATCTTTCTTATTGTTGCCTAGGTCTCATATGTCATGATCAGTGGACCAGCAAAATTGGGCTTCATTACATTGTAATCCTTTCTGTGGTCTTTGAAAAGTTCACTTACGTACTCTGCCCATCTATCTAGAACTTTTTTTTTTTTAAATGATATAACCGTTTTTTTTACTTAAGACATCCTGAGGATGATCATGTTTTTTCCAGAGATTTTTCCAATGTTTTCGTACATTGTCTGCTCCATACTTCTGCGGTATACATCTAGTTCATTGATTCTGCAATTGTCATTGATCCACTTCTCCTTGGCTTCGTCACAAATTTTTTTTTTATTTCCTTATGCAGTGTTTTGTGTTTTTGTCTATTATTTTTTACTTGCCTCTTTTTTTCCCATAAGGTCCAAAATATCTGTAACAGCTTTAGCTAAAAAATAATTAGGATTGCTCTTAAAATGCTTTGGAAACTTCCAATATTAGTTTTAAAAACTGATGACAATAATTGTATTTTAAAGTTTGCACATTGAAACCAACTCTCAAATCTTGTGGACTTACTTGAGGGTTAGACATTGTAAAAGAAAAAAAAAACAGATGACAATTTCATGCAATAATGCAAACCTGCGGCAAAACATCAGGTGACTCTGATTTCATTTGAAGGTAAGACAACATGAGACTGTTGTAGGATTCGCCCTTTCGTGTGTGTTGGCACTCATCAAAAACAAGCAAAGAGAATTTGGTGAGGTTGGGTATGTTTTTCTTTGTCAAATGGTTTTCAAGGATACGTGGAGTCATCACAAAAACATCATAGAGATCCAGTAGTTTATGCAGATCCTTGCTCTGGTCACTGTCACCAGTCAAGTTTAGCAACTAGGAGAGACAAAAAATATTTTGAAAAAAAAAAATAAGCTGAACAAGGAGGTTCAATAAATATTAATATCAAGGCCTCCATTTATCATATGAGGCTAGGGCAAGAAGTTTTTGGCTTAAAAACATGCCCTCTACAACTTTATTGGTAATTTGATCTGTATAGAATACTCAGTAAGATCCCCCCACCAAAAAAAAAACCAACAAAAACCAGTCCCATGCTCCCCATTATAACATTTGAAGATATTGATATTTAAAGCAATACATGCGCAGGGAAAAAAACTCCATGAAATTATCAAAATCATCAGATGAGATATTAAACTTTGACTCTTTTGGAATAATTTTAAAAAGAAAAAGAAGAATTTATCTACTTCCAAATGCTGTTATTTTGAATTCATATAATTTACATTCTAACTCATTAGGGCTGGTTTTGTCACAAACACACACACACATACATATATACACTTAATTATTTTTTTAAAAAAGGCAAATAACTAGTAATTTTTTGCTTATTACTTTTTTTTTTTACCTTTAATTACATTATAACATGCCTTCTATTGTTGAGCATTTTCATCTATAGTGCTATTCCAGCATATATATATATATATATATATATATATATATATATATATATATATATATATATATATATATATATATATATATATACCCTCCAGTATTTTGATCCATTTAATTGTCTCTGCTCCTCAAATCCTTTATCTCATCTGCTCAGTGCTCCTCAGAGATATTCATATTTTGAGATTTACCTTCGGCATCAGATATTCAGCCATTTTTTTTTTAATTTTGGAATGTTATGACACATATTTTGTCTTAAATTAACATTAATTAATCTTCGAAAAAATGTATTGAAAAAAATAGCTAAAAGTTGCTTAATAAAATTGGATCTTTAAAAAAAATCTTTGCTGTATCTCAAACACCTGCTTTGATATGCAGATCAGTTTGATAAGACGTCTGAAGACTGCACACAACACAAAATTGGGTTTATTTTAGCCCAAGAGATGGTAAAGCAAGAACACTGCAAGCAATTTACCTTATATGCAGGGTAGGGCAAGTATTTGGAGAGACTTCCAACATGCTGCTCCACAAGAGGACCATTTGGTGCCAGAAATGCTACCTTTTTCTTGCTCTTGGATTTGAAACCTGTAATTTCCAGTTGGGTAATGTCAAATGGCTGAAGAAGAAACATTGCATATTGATTCCTACTCTGTCTGTATCAAAGTCTTGACTAATTTTCCAGCAAAAAAAGATAAGGTTAAAAAGGCTAGCTTTTTTCCATACCATTCCAGTGGCAAAGTGTAGCATGAATGCCTCCTTAGACTATTCATGATAGCACAAGTATCTGTGACAATATAAGGCATACATAGAAACATGAATCAGTTACATTTGCTATATCTGTCTGATTAATTTTCACAACCATTGTTGCTTCTGTATTAATTTGTACGAAGAATAAAATAACACTGCCTGTTTTGATGTCAATTAGCCAGTCACAAACACAAATGAAATGTGAAACATGATAACCACATGCTTGATTGTCTAACAATTCCTTGTTCAAAAGGCCTTTGGACAGGAAAAATGACGTACCTATTCAACCTTTTCCTCCCTTGTTATCTTCTACATTCTGTCACAGATGATCACATTAAATAATTTTGGAGAAACATGTCAAATTAACAGAAATAAACTGAGGCGTTCATTTTTATTAAAAAAAAAAGTTATAATAAAAGGGAACTATTGGCACGTTAAGAATATCTGAATCTCATCGCTTTTATCTATAGCAAATTTTCCTTGACAACTTGACAAGAGGACAAAATGTTTGATCTCAGATTTAACTGAAAACCAGATGTCAATGTCAAAGAATTCAGGAACAACTGAAAAATGCTACTCCTTAGCAATGAAAAGATAAAACAAAATGAAGACAATCAACCCCAGTGGACATCTCAAGGATATAATGAATTACAAAACAGAACTGGTTAAGACAAGATTAAGAGGAGAGAGGATGATGGAAATTTAATAAACTGGACCTTGCACAGAATGGTGTGCATAGCAGAGTCATTTAATTGATTTTCACACAAATATAAATGCCCATGATATCAGATAGATACTTTTACATGTCACTTAGGCACTCTCACTCTTAACATATCATCTGAGCATCCTTGAAGGAACAATGCATAGTATATACCACCCAAGCTATTAAAAACTGCAGGAGAGACTATAGACGTAGTATAGATCATGAAATGAACTAGAAAGACTAATTTTTATCATTTTAAAAATCTCATCCTCAGATCACTCTTTGCTTCCCGATGTTGCAAAGAAGAGCCAACCAAGACTATTGGATTGGAATTAGGTGCGTATGAGCAATACATAATGATCAGAGTAATAATTTGTTAACCATATTCTGCACCTTTAAAAACAGTGCTATCTCATTGAAATTTCCTTGATAACATGAATAATTATTTAGCATAACCATACGTAGAGACAGTGCAAATGTAGCTACCAAATCCTGTAATGATTAACTTCTAGCTCTACCCCTAATAACATCAGAAGGATTAAATGAATGGACTAGATATTTGTCTTAAGTAACAATGAAATTCTAGTAAACATTTTAATGTAAAAATTAATGTTCTTAAAATCTTTAGCTTGAAAATTTATCTTTTTTTACTTTTAGACCCACTTTAACTTTGTATATTATATATCTTTTGAGCCTTGAAACCTTAAGAAAACCCAATTTCACTGCTCATCTCTCTATTTTCAACTAACGAATAATGCGTTTGAACAGCATATCAAATTAGGAGCACAAATTATGAGGGATCTAGATCAAGGCATAGAAGGCCTCAGTTGAATTAGGTAGTGGGCAGGTAAAATGACCTCTTGTGACTAGGTAAGGCGCTAAAACTCATAGCTGCATCAGCCCTCAGCCTGGTTCAACTAAAATGCCAATCTTGGAGCACCTTATCCCACTTAAAACACAAACCTTTTGTATGAGGTAAAAAGACATTTTTATGTCTTAATTAAAAAAAAATGATATTATTGGTTAAACCACAGTGTTTTAATTCTTATTCAGAAAGTATAAAAAAAATGTAATTGTTCCATATTTTTCAAGATCAGTGAAAAGTTTGATATAAAGGTAATTTTGAGGCAACTGATAATCTTGCAAAATTTAAGGCAAATATGGCACTTGCAGCGTCTCAAATGAATGATAAATACCTTTCCCATTCCTCAAATGTTCACTAATGACATGTATTGCAACCCTTGTCTTGCCACTTCCTGTAGGTGAGTAGATGATGGTGTTTTTTCCCTCAAGGGCGTTTTGTGCCAACTCTATCTGATACTCTCGTAGATTCAGATCTATCAAAATTTGTTTAAAAAAAAATCTTTACTCAAAAGTTGCCACAAATTTAGCAATTCGTTCATTGTGAAGCTATATATTTAGATAGAATGAAACACTTTTCCACATATCTTCACTTAAATATTTATGTTTATCTCTATATATTTCACCTCCTCCCTCTCATTTTTTGTCTGTCTGTCTGTCTGTCCCTCCCTCTCTCTATCACTTTCTCTCTTCCACACACCTTTGCACTCTCTGATGGTCTATCTTTTGTCTCTGTCTCTCTCATTAAAAAGTGTATAAACCTCAATAAGAAAGAGAATATGAACTGTCTCTGTTTGCAAATGTGAGCAAACACAAATTCATTACATTTGCCATTTGAGTGTTGTGTAAAATCTAAGCTGATGACTTGCCACTCATTTTGCTTGATGAAAGCCCATTTTGTCATGGGACTTGGACATACACACAGAGGCATTGATCTGCTATGAAAAGAAATAAATAACCCGATTTTTCAGCTTACTATTTATATGAATTTCCCTAGAGCAAAAGCAGTAGAGCTGCCACTGACTGATATCCAACAGATTGAAAAAAATCTGATGGTTGCATTTTTTTAACCTCAAGATTTTTACTGAAAAGGTGAGATTGACCTAATCCATTTCTTAGAAATTCTAGAAATAACAACGGGAGCTCTGCTTGATTGGAATTGGGGGATCTATACAATAGCTGAAAATGAGTACATTGTCCTACTTGTTCAATCAGGTTTTCAACTTACATAATGAAAAGAATGAAGAGGATTTATCAGTTTAAAAAGACTGTGCTTAACACTACTATTTTGTAATCTAATTTAATAACTTTGATAACTTTCATAGTTTAAGAAATGTTTGCCTCTAAATGTCCAACTAAAAGTAAATTATAAAATATTGATAAAAGATTTTTAAAAATTTCCAGACTTGTATGCAAAAACATATCAAATGAATCTGGAAATCTGTTGTAGGCCAATACTAGAGACCGCACATGGAGCATAAGACATAAAGCTGGGTGAACTCAACTATTAATAATAGTGGGTAAAGCCTTTGTCAATTTTCTACAAGGAAATCAAAGAAAACTTGATCATCAAAACCTGTATCTTTATTTAAAATTGTTACAGTTAGAAATGCAGTTTAAAAAAAAGGATTTTTGAATAGAATAATAAAATTTAAAAATTCCATTTTTTAAAAAATCCCATACAGCATATGTTACCATTTTTGTAAGATTCATCACCAATGTCACTGTTCAACGGTTCATCTGAGGAGTTTTGTTCATGGTGCTCCTCATTCTTTTCAATAACTTCAGAGATCTCTGTAGAAACTTTTAAATCTATAAAACAAGAGACATCAATTATAGAAAAAAAATATATTAGCTGTTTTGGATATTTTTTATTCCAAACATTCCATTGAACCAGTTAAATTGATAACCAACTAATTATTAATAAAAGTATTAAAAGGCTCCCTAAGAAAGATTATAGTAACACTTGATTGTTATGTGTACTCATTTTCAAATCTAGATGCAAAGTCAAGTACACAAAACCACCTATGCCCAAATACTCTAACCACTCCATATGCACAGTGTGTTAGGAGGGTATCTTTAGCACTTTGGATTGGCAACTTGAATGACCTATGTATTCTATTTAGAGGTAGGTCTTTTTATATTTATCAATATGACACTCACACGTTTTGTTAACGGTAATTTTATTTCTTTTAGGTTTGAGGGTCAGTGTTTCAGTCCATGACAAAATTAAAACTACAGTATTGCTTATCAACATCTGTTGAAAGTCATTCCATTTTTACATTTAGAAAAAAGTGAAGATCAAGTTTTTTACTGGCAGTCTCATTTAGAAATGAGAGCTATATGATTTCGATTAATCTGCATCTATCTAAGTTTAAACTTATACTGAGCACACAATTGTGCACATGATAGTACGGTAAATTTGATGGAAATGCCTTTGAAAATTTTTCAAACAAAGGAGTTTCAATTTGGCAGCTCTATGGCATGTTGTCTTATGTGTTTCAAAGGAGTAAAGATTGTCCAAAGTCAAAGTGCTTGAAAGAAGCTAATTCCCATAATTATTTTTTTTTTTTATTTAATTTAAATGAATAAGGATAAATAAAATGAATAAAAAGGAATTGCAGGTTTTTTTAAGACAAGTCAAAATTCAGCTCAACGGATTCCACAACTCTTGTTAATTTATCATATATAAGGTTCATTGTATCTTGTTCACAATACATAGTTGGAGTGATTGCAAAAGAATGCACATCAAAGTATGACACTTGAATTGTCGCAAATGTTGGTCATTCTAATCTCTGAATATTTTCTAATGATCATCATAAAACAGAATATGAGAGCTTGGCTTATCTCACAAAAAAAGAAAAAAGATCCAAAATAAAAAAGAACAATAATAAAAACATAAAAAAAGATTTTCCAGGTCACAAAGATTTTCTACTGCCAGACATTTTACAGTATGGACAAAAACTATTAATGGAACTTTAAACCGAAAATAATTGTTTAACTCTTAATTGGTGCACCACAAAGCACTAGAACATTCAACTCACTGTGTTATCTTGCCATTTGACAATGTATTTCCAACACAAACTTTATAGCGAGAACACCAAAGAATGACTTGAAAAAACACAAAGAATATTAAAAGAACTGCCAAGGGGTCATGTCAAAGCTATATTGTGTGATGACAATACAAACCTATGAAGAAGTTTCTATTGAAGGTTATGTCCACTTTTAAGAGCACAGTAGGCATATGCAAGTCAATTAATGGGAGCTGAGCTCTAGGAGCAGATAAAATTTGCAGTTTATATCTCAGATATGATGTACATGTAATTAATGATCAAATAGCATGTTGTCCATGTGAAATATTTTAGATATTTGAAAAAATTAAAATTAATGATGACCTTCTTGTTACATAACCAAAACAAGAAATGCAAAAGAGATTGTCTCAAAGTCTGCAACCAATAACCCTGCTGATTTCAATTAAAAAAATTATCAAGAAATGCTGATATGTCCCACAGCCAAGGATATTTTAGACACAACTGAAACACACTGGATATTGTGAGGGCTCAATTTTGGATTATGCTTAAAGTGCTATGCAAACCAGATTTAGATGTACACATCACAGTCAGTGTGGTACATGAAAGACACAAAAGAACTGATGCAAATAGATCAAGATATAAAATTGGTGAAGCTGAACTTCATATTATCCAATTCTTTGTTAGTAAAGCAACAATCAGTGTTAAATTCAGTGGAGCTGGCAACAAAAGGCTGTTAACCATCAATATTTGCAAGCTAAACAGAGACAATCTTAACCCTTTAATTTCATGGCTAATCTCAACCATGCTCTTAAGTCCCCACAATCTCTCCCAGGGAACCAGAAAATGACAGCAATAATAATCCTTTCCCTGCAGAAATATAACACTTACAACAATTGAGAGAAAATGACAAAAAGAGTGAAAATGGTAATCACAACTTAAATGAAAATGTAGACATAACAAACAAAAGCAAAAAAGAATACTGGGTAACAGAAAATATATCAAACAGCAAAACAACCTGATTTAGAGAATATTAAAAAAAAACATTCAAACATTTGGGCAAGAATTGATAAAGCTTACCAAAAACAAGATTTAATGCTTCAGACATGATTAGCCCCAGTGCGCTATCAGAACATTTGTAAATTATGATGAGTAGCTACAGAGCGCCTTCTGTACATACCAGTAAAGTTACCAAATTATTATAAACCTTATAAACTGTCAAAGGCTAAAGCGCAAAAAAAATATCAAGATGGTTTTCTACAAAACTTCCACTTTTGATTTAACATTAATTAGTCCTAGAGAGGGTTTTATTATTGAGAGAATCAACTTGTAAACATTGACAGTTCATTTCAATCTTCCAAAACCTTCCATTCAAAAGTGGAATTGAGCTCCCAGCTTAAAGGTTTAAAACTGTATCACATACAGGACAAGTCTATTTTTTTCTGCATTACTGTGGAAAATTGGCAGTGGCAAAAAAATGAGGTTAAACTTGACTCCTTTCAAAGACTACTCAGAAAAGTAGTGGAATTCATTACCCAACAAAAATTTCAAATGCCTTTATTTATAAAAAGAAATAATGTGGACAAGATGAAAACTTTTCAAACAAATCCTAAGATGCAATGCAAATATGAAAATAATATGGTATTTGAATGATAAGGTCAAATGAGCCACAGGCTGATACAATAATCTGCAACTGCGATCTTAACCCGGTTAACACTTTCCAATTTTAGAATTATCGATTTGAAAATACCAACATACTTATTGCTCTATTTTCGGTGCTTTCAGATAGAAATCAGAGACTGGTGAACAAAAACTAAGATTCTGATAATTGAAAAAGCTACTGATGCTACTTAAAGAACAGAAGAGGATGGAGTACTTTAAAAAAGAAATAAGAAGCACAACCTCAACTGCATGGCATGATAACAATGCTAGTGGAAGGGTGTATGACAAGTCCAGTTAAGTCTGGAAAAGGACTCACTATTGTGAAGGTTGCATTATACCAATGACTATATCGGTATTATTAATATATGTAAGAATAAAACTTTAATAATTTAGCTGTTTTATGTATGCAAACTGTGCTCTGAATTTGCATGCATTGGTTACTCAGCCTCTGCCTCACCTCGGACTATGTCTGAAACACTTATGTGAACTTTACAATGCCTGTATTAACCATGAAAACTTACTATATCTGTATTGTGGACTTCAACTTTGAATTTGCATTAGTTACTGACTTCATGCAAGCTGCTCCAATTGCACAAGCTGTAGCTAAAACCTAAAAAAGTTAATCCTTGTACACTTTGCCCAAAACTCTGTTCACTTCAGTGGAGGACAATAAATAAGCAGACACCTGACACAAGAGGTCACCAAGAAGTTAACCACCAGCCACTCAATGCAGGTGCTGGCTGGCTGTTTGGATTTGATTTTTAGGAAAAACTCTACGACGAAGTTCACCATTTAGTGTTTTTCTCCAGATGATAGAATTCGGATTAAATCATTATTTTCTTTTTCTTTCTATTAACTTCTCCAAATTATGTCCTTTATGTTGAAACCTTTTTCATAAGGATAAGTACATATATCCATTCTACACTTATAACAACTTGAATTTGTTGAAAGGAAATCTTAAATTTGTTTTTATCCTGCGTTTTTTTTTTATCATTTACTTTCCATAGATAAATTTTATTGTTTCTTCAAAAGATTAGAATATTCTTGTGGTTAAACTTTGGCAAAATATCGTCAAGTCAATTATAGTTTAATCGTACATTCTATTGCCACAAAGTTTAAATTTTGATTGCAAGAAAATGCTAATGAATGTTTTTAACATGATACTGTACAGATTAAAGTGATAAATCAAAACCTGTGCAAGGATTCCTTCAATTTGATAATTACTGATGTTATGTGCTTAAAATCCAGGGCACTTGAAATAATAATTGTAAGCCTTTCAAATAATGAAGTGAGTTGTGATTTTTATGTTTATCATTTATCATTTTCATGAACTTTCTTGAGAAGAAATCAATCTTTCATTAATAAACGCACAATGGGATCACATTTGAGACTGATTTTAAGCATGTAGGCAGCCTATGTGTGATTTATTTTAGGAGAACATTGACTTACAAACAGGATAAATCAAAAGCAAAACCAGAGTACTGTAGTTAATTGAATGTTGGTATTCTATTCATTTATCATATTGACATTTCTAAAGACACTAAAGGAGTACACTCAAGAACAATTTGTGTGTCTTGAGCAGATTTTATGGTTTTGGCAAAAGGAACAAAAAATAAATTACTTGAGAACTGATTTGAAGAAGGCATAAGAAAACCAACACATCTTGTTATCTTATGATCAACAAATGAGGGAAACAACTGTGCTCAGTGTCAATAGCTTATGTCTTTCAATGTTGGTAAAAAATTTTTCAAAAATACGGGTGTAAGGCAGGACCAAGCTCTGCAACAATAAACTTATTAAACCAGTTTGGCTTGCAACTTTTACAGTTAAAAAGACATCATCTTCAGATCAAACACTTCCCTAGCCATTCCAACGGCATAAAAACTTTTTATCATCTCCAGCCGCTGATGAAGACACAGGCTGATTATCAGAACCTTATCCCTTACCCATGTATAAAGATATGACAGACTTTACAAAGGGTGATGATACTGCATACACTATGTTATTTGATTATACACCAATGGTGGTAAAGAATTTTATTTCCCACAATCTATTGCATTTTCATCGCCCATGAAAAGACAATGTGTGACATACAAAGCAAACTACAGACACATCTACATACCCATTCACTACATCAGAAAAAGCAACCTCTGTTACAAAGTCTCGAAACTCAATAGGCACATCATCAATCATACTACCAAATATCTCAAAGTAGAAAGCACAGCCACAAAAACAACACTATAGGATACTACAATGGCATCTACTAAGATCCAAATTTTGTCCCCTATGATAAGACAAAGCCAAAAATTAACAATCCCTTGAGCTTAGAAGAGATAAACTAATCTCACAGCTGGTGACAAGAAAACTTTAAAGTTCTGATGATGAAACAACACTTAGGTGCAAAACAGATGAACAGAAATAAGTGATAGATGCAAGGAAAACAAACAGCCTCACGGACCAGAAATGACTATAGGCATTTGATCTCGAATATGTTGTGCTACAGACACACTATTTAAAATGCAATGCAATTGAGGCCTCACTCCTGCAAAAATATATGTAGACATTTTCCTTTAGAAAGAGAAAGTGACACTCATTGAAGATTAAAGAGGTTTTGAAAACAACATGGGACATCTTTTCCCAATGAGCATAATTATAATCTGCGTAAGTTTGGCAAAGGCATTACAGACAAAAAACAACATTCAAAAACAGCAAAGATCAGCACTTAGCTGCACTAACTTTAGATAGCGACATTTGACGGAGATCACTTGGATAAATATGATGCACAAGAGAAGATGACAAGGATGATGTGGGGCTAAAAATCGGAGCTGACCATGGAAAAATAGATTCAAAGTCATACTTATTTACAGTGTGCCCAAAAACAATTGTAAGGCAAATAATTATTGTTGTCTTGTTGTTTGGATGCAACATTTAAATGTCACATCTATAGGGCATTTCAGGGGCAATGTGGAAATATTCATGCTTGTTCTTCCCTGACTTTCACAGAAAGTAAGGAACTCCCTTTACCCGAAAATATTTTGGAAAGTGGCGGAAGAATGAACACAGTTGAATAATTCGACAATGTTCTCAGACACCCATTCCTAAAATAGCTAGAAATAGTGCAGCAAAGTGAAATGACAAAAATAGATTGAACATATACTGATACAATAATACGCCTGCTGTTTACAACCAACCACGTGTCTATAAAGCCACTCTTCACTTTTCCCACCATTGCCCAAGTTACCACCGCTTTGGCTTTTTGATCCTGCATCACGATAGCTCCATTGCACTTCTACTACATATAAAATACAGACAGCAACAAATATAATGAATAATATCCTCCACAAAGCAAATATGTAACTGTAAAATAAATATTGATGTGTTTGTGCCCTATAAAAGCCTTTTGCTTAACCATTTTCATAAGCATGGTGTCTGTAAATATCTTCAGTGCATAGTAATGCTCTAATATGTGATTGTTCATCCTTAAAGGTCATCAACGCATTTGTGCAGGCCAGCTACCTCAGATCTAAAAAGTGAAAAACATGTGATTGTTAACTGGCTAGTCATTTTTATGACCCCTTCATCTGATTATGTGCTTGAATTGTAAAATGCAAAGAGTAAGTCTTTCTTTTAGAACGTGTGTTGTTTGCATGCCAACTTCATGGGCAACTTGAATGTCATATAAAGCAGATCGTGATGCAGGATCAAAGAGCCAAAGCGGTGGTAACTTGGGCAATGGTGGGAAAAGTGAAGAGTGGCTTTATAGACACGTGGTTGGTTGATAAAAACAAGGGAGATAATTATCCAGTAATTTCACTTTAGTTGGTTACTTCGCTTGTGGTGCCTTATGTGATAGCTCCAAAGAACCTTGCATTCAACGAACTTTGAAAAATGACCGAGCTAATAATATTCGTTGATTCCGAGGTGTATTGAATTACTGAAATAAAGAATGTTAACCAGCAATTTCAAAGTTCATAATGTGGTGTATTTCTGGCTATTCTTGAATTACTAATGCACACACAAAAAAAAAAAGAAAAAAAGAAAAAAGAAAGAAAATTGAGTTTATGAATTTTTCATAACTGTGTTGACTATTTTGTATTATTTAAACTGCATTGCACATATTCCAGCAGCATGCCCTTTTCTACATCTTAGGAAAAATTTCTGGACGGAGGCATTGACTGCTTCCCTTGAGTGTGCTTTCAGATATGGATGCTGGATTTATGTTAGATCAAGTTGCTTGCAAACTAAAGTGATCAGAAAACAAGTAATTTAGTTTCTTAAATAGGTCTAGATCTAAACAAGATACTCAGTCAAGGCTTTAATTTTATTATCATACTTTGATTAAAAAAAAAAGATTCGGATTCTATCATTCTAAAATAGATAGTTCTATATCATAGATCCCCTCTAAAGTGACCTGTTTTAACTGAGAGGTTCCACAGAAGTTGACAGTCTCATAAAAATAATGATTGCAGCATGACAAACAATTGTAATATCTTAAAAAGATAAATTGTACAAACCTTTATTGTTGTGGAGGGCTTGGATATTTTCTAAACATTTCATAAATTCAAACGGCCATTCCGGCTTTTTTGGTCTGATGCCCTTCAAAACTTCAAGGCAAATCTCATATGCATTTCCTTTCTCGACAGCAAGCTCATATGATTTCTATGTAACAAGAGGAATGGATTGATTCTTAAAAAGTAAATAGGTTATTATATAAAATACATATATACTTTCTCATATATAATTATAACCATTAATTAAAAAGAAATAAAAATATGTTTTAATAGAAAATATCCACTTGCTTTGTACCTTTCACAAATTGAATTTTTGCAAATTAGGATCCTTAATCTAACCTTTAATTGCAAAAAATAGGCAAAAATGATGAATAATTCTGTATTTTTTCTCTGTAATCAACAAATTCATGGGCTTTCTGATATCGATTGAAGGAGACAAATTTATGTGAGTAGTTTTTTTTTTTTTTACTAACTCATGCAACAGTTCTATGCAAGGTTTTGGAGGGTCCAGACAACTAGTTTGCTATTACTGTTTGAACTGTTACAACGGAAAAATTTTAATTGGATAGTTAAATAGCAACATTAGGAACCACAATTATTAACACTGGCTTTTAGTTTTAAGACATGATGCTATAAATGAAGTTTTTTGTGCAGCCAAAAAAGTGATGCAAATGAATATATTTACTTATTACTAAAGGAAAAAAAATTGCACATTGAAATGTTCAAATATCTGTGCCAACGTTCTAATAAGTAGAAAAAAGTAAAGAAACTTAATAAACATAATACATATGATGGGGTCAATCAATTTCTTCCCCCTCCCCCCCTACCTTTCCCTTTCCTATTTAACCACAATGCAGCAAATAAAATTCACATGTGTGTGATATAGCTACACACACACACACACACACACATATATATATATATATATATATATATATATATATATATATATATATATATATATATGTGAGCGGATGGAAAGTTTGGTGATGTTTATTGTATGATTTTATATTTTTTGAATTTGCTCGTTTTAATTTCATTGTCAATCTGCAAATTGTGATTGACTGAAATTTTGCGTTTTGATTGTGTACACTTGGGTGAGAGAGTGATAGATTTTTGGCGCATATTTTTTTTTACTTAGCACAATGTATAAGTTAATGTATGTTTTGGCTTGTATACTAGGCCTACTTAGCAGCTGACACCTTGTGGTGGAGCTAAGCCTCCCTTGTTCTATTTATTTTACTAAATTCTATTAGTTATTGGCGAGAAAGTGAGTCTCCGCCCCTTTAGCAGTTAATTTCTATTTCTATTCTTAAGGTACTTCAAAGATATTTTATACATGTAATGACTACGTAGATTTACCAGCCGCACACTTTGTAGTTCTTTTGTTCCTGTCCAGTTTACCAGAAAAGCCAGCCTTTGATCGGGTTAGGAGGTAACGGACGTTCTCTGATTCAGGGATCTTAGGAAATTTGGGGAAACTAATGTACAAATTGTGAATCTTTGATCTGAAAATGATAGATTTAACGGTAAATTCATAGATTTTTGTGATCTTAGTCGCATATTGTTTACTGGGGAAACGTGTGTCCAGCTAGATGGAGCAGAAATCTGATTGTGGATCAGCGGTAACCTTTGTGGGTGGAAAATTTGAGCAAGAACTGGAAAACCAGAGAAGTCTTTAACAGGGTACTGTGCCGACTGGGTTCATACTATAAGAGCAGAGTTCGTAAAGACCTGTAGTGAGTGTATTTTTTGGAGTATCTAGAGGCCATATTGTTTGAAAGTATTGTATGAGACGAGCTTCAAAATTGTTGTGATTCCAGTGAAAACATATATTAATGACTCTGTGCCTAGGACTTATTGTTTCTATTGTATACCTCCGTGAATAGAGGAAGATTTTTTATCTCCTGGTTGGGTTCTTGTTTTTCTTAAGGATTTTCACTATTTAGTTTTGATATTTTGGGTTTTGAAACACATCACTTTAAGGTTAGCTTTGTAATAGTTTACGTTTTGGTTTCAATAATTCGGTTGATCTTGACCTCTATTAATAATTGACATTTGGTGGCTGACTTCTACTAGTTGACATTTTGTAATTCTAATAGTCTAACTTTTAATTTACTTTTGCGTTTACTTTCACTAATGTTTTTAGGGTTTTAATAATAGGTTTTTGTAATAGTTTACTTCTGATAGTTATCTCTTATTGTTAGTTGACTGAAATTGAGTTGATTCTAAAAATTTTAGTAGTGAATTCGAATGGTTTATTTGTGTTTACTTGTTAATAAATAATTAACTTTAACCTTTAAGTTGTTTTTGATTTTTGGGTCTTGTAGACTGAGATTTTGATCTTTAAGTCATTGAAGTTTGTTGGGAGTTTGTAGTTCTATTAATCTCACTTAGATTTTTAAACGTTGTGTATTTCAATTTCTGTTTTTTGCATCAGATATTTCCACTTAATAAATCTTTCTATTCCAAACTTATCTGTGTGTCATATTGAGTAATTTGTCATCACAACAAAAAAATTTCTTAATTTGTTTTAGTAGTTTTTCTCTTTATTAGAGAGATCCACTTGCCAACATACTTACATATATATAAAAGTACCTATCATCCAAAATACTCTCTCTAGTTCTCAGATATAGACGCAACCACTTATCCATTCATCTCCCGCTCTGTCTCCCTCTCACTCTCTCTCTTTTTCTGTGTCTTTCTTTTCTGTATATAAACTACCTCTACTCCTCGAAACTTGCTTACTTACTTACTGTGCAGATGACCCTTAAACATTATCATTTGATATCGATTAATAAAATTACAAAGCAATAAATCAACCTAGGCCAAATTATCCAAATTATTCAGTTAATCAAATTATTTGTGAATGGCAATTCTTGTGGTTGGTTGTATGAACATTGTTATCCCAACTTGTTTCAATTATTAGAAAAACAACCATATCTTATTTCAGTACTATGTGCTTCCTTTAAAATTTTATCTAAAACATGTTAAAGAAAGAGAAACATTAAGTCATATCAAGATAATTGTTCTCGTTACTGACGTTTTGTAAAATCATTATCATGTATGTCTTGATCTCTAAAGCAAAGAATATTGTGCTCATAAATCTTTCTGATTGGAGCTGGATAAGTGAAATGCTATTATTAGTAGCCAAAACTTTCATACAAAATTACACATTCTTAGGTTCTGTGGTATTGAAATTCAATAGGAAACATAATGAAGAGGAATATAATAGCCTACAAAATTTTAATATGCAAACAAGTGAAATACCTCAGAAAGAATTCTCTTCTCAGTCATTGATAAGCAAAGCATTTTCGCTTCTCCCTCTGATAATTGCCTCATGAAAGACCCATTAAATACGTCGACCAAAGTGGTTGATACTTTTACAATGTCATGCCTTCCACTAGGCTCATACTTTATGTATTCTGAAATATAATCAAGAACAAGTCAAGATTTAGCATAAGTCTAAAAAACACTTTAAGAATTTAGGCCTACTCAATCATATGGCTCGTTTCTTTGGCTTCTTTGATAATACATGAATACTGCTACACGAGGGCTACACTGCTTATCAACTTAAATAGGTTTTATCAAATGTACCAATTGCCTTGTCATGAAAACAAAACATACTGAAGGATGTATATACTTAGGACACAAGTTATTGGAAAAAGTAACTGCCTGCACATTCTCAAATTGAAATTGTCTTGTATAACCATATTTTCAACAAAAGTAAACGTATATATAGGCCTATATATATATATATATATATATATATATATATATATATATATATATATATATATAAACATATATTGTCCACTGGATAGTACCTTTCGTTATTAATTTTTTTTTACTCTGTTCACCATCACATTTTTTTTTAATTAAAAACTTGGAGACTGAACTTTCCTTCCTTTAAGTTTTCTTACGTTATTTTACTCACTCTATATTGTTTGTCAATGAATTGTATTACAAAACAAACAGAAAAATGAAAAAATTCAAATTATTAATCCAATAGCATACAGCAAATACACAATACAGAAACTTAGGAATAATAATCACTTCAATGAAAATTCAGAAAAAATTTAAGAGTGATAGTAAA
>JAWDGP010002677.1:0-42500 GCA_033675545.1 Elysia crispata | reverse complement strand
CCTGAAGGAAACTGGTCGAAAAGCCATTCATTTTATGCTAGCAAAAAGCCAAAGAACAACAATTATTGACTTGACAGCAGCTTATGTTTATGTCAAACTCGGACGCAAGCCCACAGCAACTGAAGTTTTCAGTACAATGTTGGAGTATGATTTTCAGGAAGACACTATTGTCAAACTGTTTACTGATTATGTTAAAACAGAACCAGGAACAAAAGCTCTCAAATCAATGTTGAATTCAAGCAGTACTGATCATCAACAATCAAATGAATGTGGTGCATCCAATACCTTTACACATTCTTCTACAAAAACTTCAACTCAACAAGAACCTTTAAAAATTATTGTGGATAGGTTACAAGAAACGCATTCTCATTGGACAGAGAAACAGGCTTCAAGTGTTTCAAATTCAGATGAACTTAATTCTGGTAGGAAACCAATTACTACTGAGAACAGTTTAAGTAAGAACCATATGATTAAAATGCTGGTTGAGAAAGAGAATGCTAAATTAAAAGACAGGATGCTCTGTAAAATATGTAAGCAGCGTCAAATTTCAGTAGTGCTTCTTCCTTGTGGCCATTTTGTGCTTTGTGATGTTTGCAGTGGGCCTTGCCAAGTGTGTCCATGTTGCCAAAAAGCTGTACTGGCAGAAAAGAAGACATTTCTCTCCTAATGAAAGTCACATTTTCAAATTCTCAATTTATACCTACAAAGATGTCGGTTATATAAGCTACTGTGCAATACTTGTAATTCTTGGTTTTGCTATTTTCAAAACTTTGCAAAGATGAAAATTGCATCACATTTGTGATCATTCAAGAGAGAAACATATCTCTTTTTAATTTCAGATAACAAAGAAAGTGGGCAAAATTCTTGTTTCAAGTATGGTTTTCCTAGCCTCAAATTCCAGTCAGATCATCCAACTCAATATTAGGATGAATAGGTCTTTCATAGATTAACCAGATAAGATTTAAAGTTTTCTTGACCTTTAAAAAGGAAAATGGGCTCTTACTTGGTTTCCTAATTCTAAAAATCAATGACAATCATTGTTATATGTATATATACATACATACATACATATAAATATATATATATATATATATATATATATATATATATATATATATATATGATTAAGAGATTTCAAATAATCTGAGTGGGATCATATATTATGTAACAATTATTGTCTCTCTTCCTTTGTTAAGCATCTATAAATACAATACTAATTCTGATGTTGTTGATAAGGTGAGAACAAATAGTGCAAAAATGATACATGTATATTGATTTATAAATTGCTTTAAATAATGTAAATATTGTACAAACAAAATGTAAATATATTTTTTTTACTTTGGTAATCTAATATTGAATATTTTTGCTTAGTGTCAATCAAATTTACAATGAGATTTTGCCTTCTTTATTAATGTTTCCTGTGGTCTTCTAATGATCATTGATTTACAAAAGCAATAGTGCAAAGAGAAAACAAACAGACTTCTTTTTTAAAATTCTGCATGAATATATGCTTGTTAAACCTTTGTTTTACTGAAACTTTTCAATGTGATAATAGTATATGGCAGCAGCTAAATAGTAAAGAAAATTAAAAAAAAAAACCACATGTGATAATGACTAGCAATATAAGCTTGTTCAATGCCCAAGTACAGACCATAAAGTGTACATTCACATGTTAATACCCCAGTTTGTGAATGAGAACTCTGTCCCAAATGAATAGGCATATATGTGTAAGGATATAGAGCAGAACTGATCGCTTTTGGAAAACACTATTTTTCAGAATTTTTACAAAGATTTATTTTAAAAAATCCATTACAGAAAAGTTCCATCCATAACCTAGAACAGTTATTTCATCCATCTCTGTTTGAATTAAAACATGTACATATATATGTACAGTAATGTAAAAAAATATAAAACAATCACCAACGTGAACTCAAGTAAGACAATGAACTAGAAAAACAATTCTATTAGCCATAGAAGACATTCCGCTTCATTACCTGCAAAACATAGGAAGTACATTTCATTCGTGCGTTCCATTCAACAAACAAAACAGAACTATTACACATTTAATCATTTCCTTTCTTACTACTTTGTACTTTTCGTTTTTGTATTAGGGTGTCTCTAAGTTTTCTGGGTCTTCTGTGGGCGGCATGAGGTAGATTGGGAATAGCTCTTTTGTATCTATCAGAGGCTGGGAGAGATTGGGAAGTACTTTCTAAGCGTTGCGGAGATGTTGGGTAAAGCTGATTAAATGTGACGATTAAAGGATTCTAACTGTTTGAGTGTTGCATATAAATCTAGAGCTGACGTTCTGTCTGTCTCTCTTGCTTTTTGGATGGTGGATGTTATATGCTTTAAGGCGGAAGCCCCGAGCCCTTAGGTGTGCGAGTCTCCTCCGTCGAGTAGATCCGGACATGCCGGAAGGCCAAGCAATAAGGTATGCTACATTTAGTATGGGAGGGATGGCATGAGGATCGATGGAGGTACATGAGTTAAATGTATCGGTGGGTTTGGAGTATAGGTCCGTCTGTAGTGTGCCTGCTTGTAGCGTTACCATGACCTCAAGGAATGATATGTTGATAGTAGAAATGTCATTTGTAAATGTTATTGTGTGATGGAAGTTATTGGCATGTGTTATGAAGGCCTCTAATTGCGGGAGACCATGAGTCCAAATAAAGAAAATGTCATCGATATATATCTAAGCCAGACAAGAGGTTTGTATGGCCATGCATTTAACAATTTCTCAAGGTCTCCCATAAAGATGATTGCATAGCTGGAAGCCATGCATTTATCCATGGCCGTCCCACGTACATGTATTTGAAGCCATATATTGTCTGCAAATGTGAAGGTGTTCATATGCATAGTCATGGAATCTCATCTCCTGTTTTAAGGATGTTTGTAAAATAACTTGCATTTTACCATTGCATTACATGTAGAAGAGGAAAAAAAAATCTCCAAGCCAAAATAACTGTTTTCTTGCTGGATTTAGGCCTATTGTGTTATTAAATTAAAATATATCTTTTCATGTTCTTTTAAACGGTGCATATTAAACATAAAGCCATGAAAAAAAAGTCCTATGGTGTTTATTCACTTTGATAAAATGGGATCAGCGATGAAGATAAGCCTAATTATATATATATATATATATATATATATATTAGAAAGAGAGAGAGAGAGAGAGAGAGAGAGGGACAGAGAGAGAGAGAGAGAGAGAGAGAGAGAGAGAGAGAGAGAGAGAGAGAGAGAGAGAGAGAGAGAGAGAGAGAGAGAGAGAGAGAGAGAGAGAGAGAGAGAGAGAGAGAGAGAGAGAGAGAGAGAGAGAGAGAGAGAGAAAGAAAGAAAGAGAGAGAGAGAGAGAGAGAGAGAGAGAGAGAGAGAGAGAGAGAGAGAGAGAGAGAGAGAGAGAGAGAGAGAGAGAGAGAGAGAGAGAGAGAGAGAGAGAGAGAACATAGGTCATGTCTTGCATATGAGAGTCTTGCTTAGTGGCAAAAAGATCTACAAATGTACATGAATTTATTACTGATTTGACAGAAAGAACAGCTTGCTTAATTTTGTGATTCATCTAGTGTTCCAAGAACGCCCAAAAGCTTGTGTAACCCCTTGGCCAACTGAACCACATATAATACTCCTAGATTGGAAGAGTAGGATCCATCACCACTAGCCAGAGCTTATTGAGTAGCCTTGCCCTTTTTCTCTTGGTAGTTAGTATGGTTTCAGCAATCTGTTTTTTTTTCAAATTCCTATGATACTCTCCTACTCGAAGAGACTGTAATTTTGTTGATCAATCAGGGGATTATCTTTTAAAGAACAAAAATATACATATTAGACAAGAGCCCTAATGAAAGCAGTGAAACATACTTTGGATCACCCCATTCTTTGCCAATTCACTCAAGTAGCAGTGGCAACACCAACACCAGTGATCACATAATTAAAACATAAATCTTCTGAAGCTCAAAAAACTGTAACATTAATCATAGCTTTAGAGTCCACTTCTTCAACATGGTTTTCTCAAATATAAACATTCATTTTACATGAATTCAGGAATCCATGCTTATGTGATTGTCATAAGAGTTTGAGAAATGTATGCATTCCAATTTCCCATGTCATTATTTTGCGTTTTGAAATATGTGCATCACGAGTTCTAATCTTATTGCTTTCAAATTTTCTCTTCAGGTATTCAAACGCTTTTGCTTTGGTTTATGAAAATTATAAAGATCACCCACAAATCTTAAAATGCTTTTCAGTAGCAATTAAGAATGATTCGCAAAAAATGACAGAGAAACAATTTAAAATAGCCACCTACTTTTCATCAAGTTCTTCAAATACATGTAGTTCCTTCTCATGTAAAAAAAATGTAATATAATATCAATAGAAAAAGTAAAAAGAAATTATGAACATAACACAAAAAGAATCTTTCAAATCAAGTTTTATTCTTTATTATAATCTGGCTGACACTTAGATATCCCTTTGGGTATGGGCAATTTTTAAAAAACATGAGACCAGCTCAGCTGATGTAACTTTCCTGATGTATTCACAATTTGTTTCAGCTCCCATGCTAACTTCTGGGTTCATAAAAGTCATAACTGACTTCACAGGCTTACGGGCTGACCCATGAAATTCCCTGGCTTTGGTGATATGAAGAACTTCTGCCAAATTTTCTTGTGTTAGACCACCACCTGCATCAAATCCAAGAAATAGAACAAAAACATGCAGATTATAATGTGAAAAAGTTGAAAGCAGAATGAAAACAAATTTTATTTAAAATTTCAGAGCTTTTTCTAGCTCACTCAAAAACAGCAGCATAATATTAATATGCTTTCCCTTCTAAAACTTTTAAAAGAAACTTACTTATTATCTAGTGAGTGACCATAATGGCCATGCCAGGACATATTGGCAAATTAATGCACTGTAGTAATGCTTATTAATTTCCAATTCTATTACATGTATCTCAGCTTATGATATTGCCCAAGAATATTCGCCAGCCACATAATTAATGTACCACATGCCTTCCTCACTTCAACTTTTGTACTGAGGGAAGTAATTCAAGCTAATTTTAACCTCCTTTTCTAAGTAAGTATTCTTGCAGCAATAATCACATGATACATACAGTAAACCTCTGATATAGCGGCACATACATTTTTCGTGGTGCTGTTATGACTGAGTGCTGATATAGCAAGGGTCATTAAAAACATTTGATTTGTTCCGAAGGAAAAAAAATTACGGAAATGGAACTAAACTCAGAACATTTAAACATTAAATCAGGTTGCTTCCCATGATTAGATGGCATACTAGAGAGGATCTCTCTTTCATGCAACTGAGGGCCGTCACAATATGCAAGGCGACTGGCTGTAGAGAGGGTGAAGTGGGGGCGGGGGAGCAGTTCAAAGGTAGGCCCATCCGTGTCAGTATCACCAGAGAGCGTATTATACACGTTGTTACATGGTATCACAAAACTGTAAACATGAATTAGTGCAGAGACAGGCACCCAGGTAGTGCGGACCACAGGTTAATGAGGACACGCAGATGTCCAGACTGAGCAAAAAAAAAAACTTCAACTTTTTTGTTCTTTCGTTTCAGTGGTTGCTAATGTCGTCCGACACATTAGTTTAGGTCACAACAAACTTCCTTTCCATGACAACAAGCACAAAAAGAGCACTGTACCAGCATTTTTCCTGGTCTATGGATAAAAATTTATAACTTACGTGGTTAATTTGCTACTGAGATTTAAGCCAACAAATTTTTCAAGTTTCTCAATACATAAAAATAGCGCAACTAAGACAGTTTTAACTAAATTCCGGCCTGCGATCGGCGCCTCCCCGCAATGGACTGAGGGTGAGGCCTTGAGAGATCACTCAAACTGCCATCTTTCATTATCATAATTTAAAAATAAATCACTAAAATAATATGAGACATCCATAAACTTACTCTATAAATGTATTTAAATACATGACTCCAAAATATAAAGGTGCACCATATATATCTAGACTTAGATCAAGCTAGATCTAGATGGCTGATTAAAAACTCCGAAGTAGTGGCTATTGTGCCGTTTACTTAAGACTACTAGTACTAGATCTAGATTTAGAGATTTACAAAGTATATTCTTAATACAATACATGTAATTATTTAGCGAAGCCAGTGTAATCAAGACCTAGTCTATCCGATGCATTAGAAGCACGATATTGTAGATTTATATATAGCTTTTTTTTTTTTTAGATCGATCACCTAATTTTTTTTTATATAGATCTACATATATTGAAATTTTAAAGCCACTGGTAGTAAAGTATGATTAACTAAAGGAAAGACAAACCCTCACGTTTTTTTCAAGCACAGAATATTCTACCAATTGAATCATGTATATATATATATATATATATATATATATATATATATATACATGATTCAATTGGCATATATATATATATATATATATTTTTTTTTTTTTTATTTTTTTTTACTCCAAACCTTTCCTAGCTTTTGAATAATAAGCAGAAAAATAATACAAAATTTACTGTAAGAAATTCAGTACCTCGAACAATTTTCGGAACAGAAGAAAAACCGAAAAAAGTTTGCATCACATCGTGCATCCATTTAATATATAATAAACTTCTAGATTATATCCTATTTCTAATGTAGATTAACCTTGCAAAGAGTAATACTTTTAAAAAAAATGTTCGCTAAGTTTTTAAAGATGTACAATTATGCTGAAAATAATATTTTACGACACTGTGTTTATAACACAGGATAAGTAAAGTTTCCGCCCTCATTGACCAGAACAGCTATGGCTGCTCCGGAAAATTACGGAAATACCCAGGACATCCGGAGGGCCTATTTGTGTATCTGTCCATTTTTCCTTAATTTGTGGTGCGGACTGTACAAATAACGGGGAAAGGGAGAGGGATGGAGGAAGAGGAGTGTGTGCTAGTGTGATGACCGCGGAAAAGTGCCGTTACAGCCATTACATATATGGACTAGACTGTATCAGTATACACACTGAAAGCAGGCATTACATGGTTTTTAATGATACTAGGCTACAAAGAGCATTAAGGAGCTGTTTTCGTCCGAGCTAACCCACAGACACTTTGGTGACTTAAATTAACGGTTGAAACCAAAATTGTTCTGAAATGACGGTTGGAAAAAACCCAACACTGATCTCTTTACAGGCACAAATAATCAGAGAAGTGACAAAACTCACTGAGTACATCACCAGTATATCATTGCTGATAAGTTAGAACAGAAATTTCCACTAATGTCTACAACGTAACTTAGCAACTACGCCATTTGGTTAAAGTTATATGATGAATGTTTATTGCGCATTAGATCTTTGAGTTGGGGAAGGGGGGGGGGGGGCGGGGCAGATACTAAGAATTTAACGTCTTTAATAGACTTACAGTGTGGTTTAAAAATACACGTAAATACATTATTTCTGTTTGTTTTTCTTACCTGGCATAATTATAATTTTGTCTTGAGCCTGCATGGAAAAGAAAAACCATAAAGATTGAATAATTAATAACACTGTTGACTATACTTGAATACAGCCTGTTATCAAAGTATATCCAAATGTACTTTAGTGACATAATGATGATAATGAAGGTAAATATACATGATGTTTTATTAATAGAAAGAACGAAATTGAAAGCAATGATCTCGATCAAATAAAAAATATTTTATTGCTTTGTAAAAAAACATTTCAAAACACTTCCAACATTCCTGGAAAGCACAATAATGTATGTTTCCACATCTGAATAAGCAGCTCTAAATCATCTACCTGCTGTTTCTTAAAATTTCCCCTTCCTCTTCCTCCTACATCTACCACAATATTATACCACTAATTCTTCGTTGTTGCTGCTACTTCTAATTCTGTTGCTCCAACTTCGGAGCACAGTTAGCTGGTTGTGGCACCACACTATTGCTAGGTGAGTTTAAGGTCCCATCTCTTCAGGTCCATTCTGTGTGACGGGGGCTAATCTTTAATATGCAAAAAGATTTGAGATTACCGTCTTATGCACAGGCTATAACAAACAACAATCAAACTTCAAAGCAAACCAACCATAAGCTCTTTCCTTTTTCCTCTATTTTTACTTTTTAATGATATCGTAATCATAGTAAAAAAATACCGAAAAATAAGCTACCAGTGATTATATTTAAGATCTAATATGTAAGGAAGGTAATGAAAAAAATTATTTAAATGTCTTTCTATCCTTAATCTTATCCATGCATAGGCATGTTGCTTTGGAAGTAGTCATAGATTCATCTTTGACTTTAAGAATCACAAAGGAAACTTTTTAGAAACTTTCTTTGGGCCAAATAAGGTTAGAGTTTTAAGCTCATGTTTTTTACCGAAGATAATTCGACTTTGTAATGAAAAACTAGAAAGGAAAGTCATTTCAATGTAGTATTTTGGTTTAATTATATAGAAACACCAGGTAAAAATTACAATTCCAAACCAATCCTGAAAACATAAGAATGTCATCTCATACTGAACAAATTTTCTTCATAGACGATCAAAGTAGCTCTTCCATTTACTTCACTGGAGTTGAAATGTTTGCAATTGGTTGGAAGGGAGACAATATTGATCTTACTTCAATAAACTTCTGTACCAAAGCATGACTAAATTCTATTTTTTTTAGGTAAACAGTAAAATTTATTAACGGCCAAGCAATCTTCCTGTAAAATACAAATCTGGTACTATTCAGCAATCTTGTACGTTAACTTGTAAAGGATCAGGCATCACTTGCACTCTTCAGCATTCTTGTATATGAACTTGTTAAGGGTCAGACATCCAGTATGGCACTATTCAGTGTTCTTTTAGATTAACTTGAAAAGGGTCAGTCAGACATCCAGAGTTAAAATCCAAAGTCTGGCATTATTCAGTGCATCAATACTTGCTTTATATATATTATGCAGGCTAGAGAAGTCAAATTTTTTCTTAAGTTTGAAGTTTTGTACACTACTTCTTGTGAGATGATGAGCATGTAAGGGCTACAGGACAATCATAAATCATTTTTATTTTTAAAATTTCATTACAATTGCTTTTTAATTATTACTGCTACTAGTGCTGCAGCTGCTACTAGTTATTATTATAATTACTATAAGTAGTGGTAGTAGTAATAGTAGTAGTAGTAGTAGTAGTAGTAGTAGTAGTAGTAGTAGTAGTAGTAGTAGTAGTAGTAGTAGTAGTAGTAGTAGTAGTAGTAGTAGTGGTAGTAGTCACAGTAAGTATCATTATTATTCTTATTCTTACCATTACTGTTATGATTATTATTATTATTATTATTATTATTATTATTATTATTATTATTATTATTATTATTATTATCATCATTATTATATTATTATTATCATCATTCTTGTTTCTTACTGTAGTGTTAAATGTATTTGCAAATTTATCACAGTTGGTTCAATGAGGAAACACATGAAAAAGCTTAAAAACTTACTTGTCTGTTTTACTCGATACGATCACATCAAAGCTTTTCTTTGGCAGTCAAGCCTAATGAAATCATAATGAATTTAAAATTAAATGCCTCTATGGCGATCCTGAAATCCAATAAAAACACCAGAAGCAAATCTGATTATTATCACAACCATTGATGAAATACTTGATGCAACACTGCCTCCACACACCTGACACACCATTGCTTTAAGGACTTCAGCACCTTGAAGGGCTGTTTGACATCCGCCACTGGACAAGACACGAGAAAACCCAAGCTTGATTATTTTGGCTAAGGAGCCTGACACATCTCGACTCATGTCAATTGCTGGGAATGATAAAGTTAGACAAAAGTGTGCAAAACAATTTGTAGAGAATTTTCATTGTAGCTCGTAAAGTTAGAATGCTGTGGTATAATTGAATCGGATCGAATACTATTATTATTAACAGTTCTCACTCTCTCTTTCCTCCCTGTCTATTACCTTTCTATTTCTCTTATTCCTGTCTTTATTTTTCCATTGATCTTTTTTTTTCTCCTCCGTCTTCTCTACCTAATTCTCGCTTTCTAGTGTGTATATATATACATTTCTCTCTCTATCTATATACTGTATTTTGCTCTGTCTCTTATTATCTTCTTTCACTTTTTCTCATCTCTCTCTTCCCTTTTCTCTTTCTCTAAATCTTTTATTGTGTAGCCCCCTCACCCTCTATTTCTCTCCTACTGTCTCTTACATCTCTGTTTCTTTTCATGTTTATCACTTTTTTTTTATTGCATCACCTTCATCTTTGATTCCCTGTTACATCAACTTCACCATTCTTTCTTTTTCTCTTGCCCTAACCTCTGGAAATCTAGTTCCAGTTTACTCGTTCGTAAAGAAAATGGAAGATGGATAAAGGAGAAATAGCAAAATCGAGAGAGAGAGAGAGAGAGAGAGAGAGAGAGAGAGAGAGAGAGAGAGAGAGAGAGAGAGAGAGAGAGAGAGAGAGAGAGAGAGAGAGAGAGAGAGAGAGAGAGAGAGAGAGAGAGAGAGAGAGAGAGAGAGAGAGAGAGAGAGAGAGAGAGAGAGAGAGAGAGCATGAGCATTCATTTTATCTCACATATCCGCGACTTTGTACTTATTTTATTTCTTTATATTGTACTTCCCAATTTCTCCTCTCTAAATAGCCCCACTTTACCTTGTCTTTCCTCTGTGCATAAACCTAGTACATTTTGTATCTCCTCTACATATTCCCATTTCCTCTTATCCATCTTCCTTGCATAATGTGCTCTTATTTATTCGTCCTTTGTGTATATCTGCCCGCCTATTCGTCTCTCCTGTTTGCATATATATCTCATTTTCTATGTGATTCTTCTGTCAACATTTCACAGCACCCACTTCTCCTTTCTCTTCTTATTTCTCCACTGCTCTCTCTGTCTGAGCTCTTATCTATCTTTTTGCCTTGCATCGTTCTATCTATCCTCTTCATTTCTCTCTTACTGTTTAATCTCTCCTCCAAGCACCTTGCTTGTGTCTCTAAACATATCTAATAATCTGTACGCTCCCAACTTAACACTGTTCTAAGATTTCTCCACCTCTTTGCTCCCAGGCCCCTTCTCTCGGCACCAATCATATTTCTTACCTAAGCATCTCTAGCTCTTATTATCATTTCGTTTTCATATAAATATCACATTGTTTATACAGATTAATGGTGCTTTGAAATAGCTCTTTTGAATGTTTTACTTCTTACCTCTGTGAAATGTTGCTGATAAGGGAAAACACACTTCTGTGAACAATGACAAAAATAAAACAAACAAATAGAAAAAACAACTATAAATGCAGCCGCTGTTAAAAAGACAAGATATACCATTTGGTATAATTTTGCTTCCTCTAGAGCAGAAAGAAGATAACAACAGATATGACTTGCTGCCAGATACTCATAAAAGGTTACCATGTTAAGGGAAATGATTACCAGCATGACTAAACATGACTTAAATTAGAGCATTAAGCATGACACATAGCAATTACAGTGAATAATCATATCGCACGTACCCATTACTTTGAATCTCAACAAATCTTAAAAAATAATATCTCTTCATGGTTTTGTAATAAACTAAAACTTTTACAATCAAAAGCTAAGAATGCTATCTTAAGTGTATTGTTTTAGATGAAGTTATAATGTGACATACAAAAAGTAAAATTTGCTGAGAATGAAAACTGACAATCAAAACTATGGTGCTTGGCAATGTGCAAGAAGATTTGATACATGATAATATATTCTGTTAATATCTTTTTATGTATCTATTTGTTTGAATAGACCATCTCCCAAAAACTGAATAAATATCTAAAATAAAAATGAACAACTAGTGTTACTGCAATGCTGCAAATTCTAAAAGTGTTCCAGATTCTGTTAAATCTTCATGTCAAGTTATATAATGTGTAACAGACCAACATGATATCTTTCATATGCCTTCAGTTATAACGTGAAGTGTTTCAAGAATTAAAACATTTAACTCTTAATTGAAGTAGATTGAAAATATAGTGTTACTTCAGGAAAATTTTTCAACAACTTTGGAAAAGCTAGCAGTCATATGGTGGAGATTTATATTTATTGAATTTGAGGAATAGGAAATATTCCATGGTGGATATTAATAATCATGGGTTTAAAAAGTTAATAACTTTGGTGAATAGATTCTTTTCAGTGGTGCTTTAATCTTTGGTATTCTTGTGATCTTTACAGAGCCCGATTTAAGTTCACCTATGCAAACTCTTTGACATTGCATTTTAGAGACACTCTCAAGGAATGCTTCAGTAAATTTGCACCACTAAAGTGTTGTCAAAAGAAAAGAAACATACAGTCGAGTCAGGTTATTTCGAAATCATTGGGATAAAAAAAGGACTTCGAATTATCCGAAACTCGAATTATCAGGATACATAGAGAAAAGAGTAAAAAAATGTGAGTGACAGATCAGTAATGTACTCAGGTGTGTAGGGATTCACAACAGGTCCCTGGGCCAAACCTATTTCCCTTTCTTTCTCCTACTCCTAGTCTTATTGCAGACTCTTGCCTGTAACATAAGTGATCGGAATATACACACATACACACACCAGAACTGCTTGCCACACGAGCATAGCACAACTTTCTTTGTTTTACAAGCTGAGAAAACTGCTTTCAGAATAAAGAAAACAAAAACTGTCAAGATGGCTTTGAATTAACCGGATCCTTCTTTCCAACTTTGATTAAACAGAAATATTTGGTAAAATTAATCGACTTCAAAATTTCTAAAACTTCGAATTATTTGGACTCGACTGTCTTTTTTTTATACAAATAACATATTGTAAAAGTATTAAAATATGGACAAATAACACTTTGTTAAACTGTATGATTTACTTGAGATAAGCAAAAAGGAAAAATTATCATATACATTTGTACATGTATTTCTAATTTGTTCTACAAATGCTGATTTGAACTACAGAAATTAAACGTTGTTCTGGATGGATGTGTGACTTCAAGGCCAAGTTATGCTCTGACCATTAAGTTATAATAATAAAAAATTATAACTGATTGTCAACAAACTAAGTTTTAAAATAACCTACCCAGCAATTCAGTGCTTTTGTTTTCATCAACTTCACCATCACTGTAAACAGAATAAAATGTTATTAATAAATCACTTTTAATAAGTAAACAAATCACAGTTGCAAGATGAAAAACTTTGTATTTAAAAAAATTACAGAACATTAACCACATTAAGGAAAATATGTTCTTTGATATTCATATAAGGCAAGTTCATTAATAATCTGTCATTAAGTATCCAAGAACAGTTTATTGATGTAGGTTTAAAATCTAGTGCACCAAAGGTCCAAAACATAGGGGCTGAAAATTGTACAGAGTACATCCTCAGTTAAATATTGTTTTCTTGCCCCACCAGCTAATTTATGATTTTTATTAGTTATATTTTTCCCCCAAACTAGCAAGTTTTTGTTGTTGTCTTCTTTTACCAGGCATAGTCTTTTACAAAACTATCAATGCTATAAAATTTATCATTATTTCTATAATACTACTGTCATTCCCTACAAGTACAACTGCCATCTCCAACTGACAATGACTGCTCCTTCTTCAACTACAGCTGCTACTTCTATTAATTCTACCACTTTACTCATGACTACTATCACTTAAACTTTTGCTATGGCTAAGGCAGTCGTCCCTCTACCTCTACTAGTAGCAGAGGTGGTGCACTTAAAATTGCCTGACGACACATGTTAAAAATGCAATTAGGAAAACAAGACTATTTAAACTTTCTTACTCCCCTTTCTTTTTACCTTTAAAGAGCATGGTAACAATACCTAGTGAGAATTCCAAAAACAAATCCATCTGCACCAGCCTTTTTAAGGCTCATGATGTCCTCTTTCATAATTTGCAGCTCAACTGAGGTATAACAGAAGTCACCTCCTCTCGGTCGTATCATAACAAAAACTGGGATTGATACAAGATTTTTGATGACCCTGAGCATACCTAAAGAGAGAAGAATTCATAACTGCAAAACACTATTGCGAGAACAAATATATAAAGGTACAAATTCTTAGACTGATAATAAGGTAAAGGAAAAGAGAAGGAGAAAAGAAGGGGGAGGGGGGGAAGAGAGGAAGAGAGAGAGAGAGAGAGAGAGAGAGAGAGAGAGAGAGAGAGAGAGAGAGAGAGAGAGAGAGAGAGAGAGAGAGAGAGAGAGAGAGAGAGAGAGAGAGAGAGAGAGAGAGAGAGAGAGAGAGAGAGAGAGAGAGAGAGAGAATATATAAAGTTAGGTATAAGGCCTTTGATTAAATATGACAAGCATTAAGTAAAATGTTTTGATTGAATCTCATTCTTATATTAACATAATGTATTTAAACTAAATTTTTTTATTTGCGCCTGGCATATGTTTTTGTATTTCGAAGTATATTAAAATAGACTGGTTTCACAAGCCTTAAATTTGTTTTCATTTTCCACTTTTTATATTATGAAAGTAACCCCAAAATTTGAAATGCTATCCATTTGCAGAGTTGAAAACAAAGTGAAGTGTAGCACCAATTAGCTGATACAAAAAAAAAAATACAACTTTCAAGATCTGAAATTCAAGAGAAAAATTAATAAAAATTAAAATTAATCTATGTGCTACCTATTTAGGTAAATATATGAATCAGCTTTGAAAAAATGAATCAATATTTTCTCCTCTTGTTTTTTTTTTTTCTGTCTAAGATGTTTCAATAAAAAAAAAAGGAAACAAAAGAATAGATGGGAAAATATATGCTTGATAACTTCATTTTTATGGAGCCAAACCCTGTGTAAAAAGAGTCAAACTGACATTAACTTCATCTTGATGTAGGTCTTTATTGTGTTGTTTTGTTAGTGGTTAGCACATGAATTTTTAGATCAAGAGATAAAAATTAGAAACCTGATTAGATCAAGTACAGAAAGCCTTTGAAAAATAGTGCACCAGAATATTTTCCTTTACAAAGGTTAAAAACGGGTAACTATTTAGTTAGGGAAAGAACGTATCACTAATATGTGGCTAACCACTGCTTTTCTGTGAGTTAGCCATGTTAGTTGGTATTGCAATTGCTGTGAGGATCCTTTGTAGTGTACATTGAAAGCTGGTGGAAAAAATATACCATTCTTTGGACTTTGGATCAGTTTTCTTGATTGGGCATTTAAAAATAAAGATTATAATTATATGCATTATGACTGAAAAAATATGAGGAAATAAAATAAAGGAACAATAAAAGAAAAACAACTGGACAATGACCAAATTTAGCAGGCCCAGTAGCCCCAAATTGTGTTTATTTTGCGGACAAGAAATAAATACAGACCTACACTTGGAGTGGTTCCACCCTCCAGCAGATTAGCACATAGCTCCACTCTTGAAGCACCTGTTAAATCAATATTGCTAATGAGTTGATAAAGATCCCCAAAACATTTTTCAAAATGTGTTGTACAAAAAATATTTAAAAAATACGAATGTTCACCTGAGAAGCTGGAAATCTAAAACAGCAGTGAAAATAAGAGCCATGGTTAAACATATCACATCATAATAAAAGTTCAGAAGCAGCAAACAACCGCAATGCATTAAATATTTAAAAAATTCATAAAACTTGGGCAACTTTTTATTTCTATTATTAAAAAAATATCATCACCTCTGAGTGATGAGGCAAAACAAGAATCTACGTCCAGTGGCTACTCCAAAAACTTAAATAGGATATGAATAAAACTATCTCATTGAAAAAAAAAGTTTGCTCTAATTCTTGTTAATTTAAATAGCTCTTGATGTAGGAATTTGTGAAAAGCTCCCAATACAAAGCTTATTTTTTCTTGTTCTTTCTATTTTTCCCTTATAGTTGGGAAAATATTTTTTAAACAAATCAACACGTACTTCCTTTTACCATAATTAAAATTTCATACCATGGTTTAGTTTGCTCTAACGAAATTAAAAAAAATTATAAAAAAATATTATGTTTCAAATGTTAATCATTTATTCTGGAACATCTACAACTTGAAAAGATAAAATGTTTCCAATATTGCCATTATTACAAAAAATGTAAGGAAAAAAATAAGTTGAATACAATGCATTGCAAATATCACAACACTAACAGTTTGCATGAGGTGGTTCTGTTGCTGTGAGCGATAAGCATTGCCAGAGTTTGAGCCACCTTTACCGGTTAAAGTTAAAGCATAAATTTTAATGTATTTCTTAAAATTGATAGCAACAACTAAATTGAGATAAGTAAGAAAACATAAGCATAGCATTCTAATTAAAGCAATACCCAAAATAGCGCTAATTCAGTCTATGGATAGGGCGGACAGACACAAGTCAAAAGCAATAGTTGTTATGTATATATTGCAGGATTGACATACAAAATTGTTAGAAGAATAGCAAGACAGTGGTCGGCTAAGTAAACTGATCTACTCATGTGTATGCTAAATTAGATTCTGAACTGAACATTTGGCAGAGTTGAATACCTGTGTTTGTACTGTCTATATCAATGTTTATAACAAAGCATCGAAATAGGTTTTTATATCGAAAACAAACCATAAGTTACATTCATTTGTGTAATATTGACACCATTAAGTTTTTCAAAACTGTTTCAAATAGTTCAGGAAAGACTAAAAGACAGAAAGATTGGCTTTGAAAAAGAAAGGTTGATGTGATACTATATTTTCAGTTTACAATAAATTGTAATGACAAATTGAATGACATACCATGCTTTCCTCCTACTGGCTACTATCAGTGACAGAACATCAAACATCACCAACAGTAAATGCACAGGCCTGGTACCACACTCACACACATCATGCTCTAATCTAAATCATGCCTTTGTTTACATCACTGGAAACCCTCTGTTCCTTACTTTGAATGAACTGTAACTAAATTTGTTTGGTCTTATGGTCTAAAGATGTTACAAAAATAGCCAATCACATTATGTTTCATCCAACACCACAGTCAGCTGCAATCCACATGATTCGAGGGAAACTCTAAGGCAGTGCTCACTACACTTACAACCCCTTGTCAGGATGGAGGGTGGGTGTGGGAACAATTAAGGAAGAAGGGCAGTGCCATGTGGTAGAATCGTCAATGCCTAGTTCTTTCGTTTGCTCTTTGGTCATAGTGACAGCCACATTGTAGGAAACAGATTTCACGTTGGTTAGTAACTTCAGGTACTCGTAATATAACATAGTACTGAGAGACATCTTGAATTGCCATTTGTCCTTCAAATGTTATGAGTTTCGGATCTCTTACAATTAGGTCAACCTTTTCATTGGTTGATATTCTTATCAAAGAAACAAGAGTAACTGATATACGGTGAAAACCTAAAGAAATAGAAGTCTGATTATTCGAATTTCTCATAAACCGAATTTTAAGAGAGGATAGGTTATTTTATTCTCTTTGGCTTTGTTAGAATCTGACTCGTATTTCTAAGACTTTCTGGTTCAATTCTCTTAATTCGAAGTCGATGCACCCCATAAGTCATTACAAAAGTACTATATATGTATCTCTCAAGCAGCAAGCAATTGCTAATCACTGCCCTAGGAGTAGGAGGCAGCTGACACACTGAGAAAGAAGTGCCAGCACATGTAGTAATAGTAATACTGGTACTTGTAGCAACGTGGAAGAGGGGAAAGAGAGAGTTGCCTGTGGCAGACATAGAACACACTCATTCAATGAGTCAAAGGTTCAGTTATGGTGTACACCTTTTTTGTAAATCGAATCGTCTTAACTCGAAGATTTAATTCATTCCCATACAGTTTGAATCTTGAAGTTTAAGGTGTTATAAGAGAATGATGTTTCAAACAGACTTACCAGTATTAGCCTAATATTATGAGCAACATGGCATCTGTCTCAGAGCCTCATCGCCTACAATCTGACGTATAGCAGAAAGCAATTTCCTCACCACTATAATAAGGCCTACATGTGGGCCAGTAGTAAGGTTAATTTGAAATATTTTCTCCAATTCTTTACTAAAAGAAAGTAATTTTATTTCAAAAGTATTTATCACAGATACTCTCTCATACAAAGCGTAAACAAAGTTAATTTACTTCACACTTTAAACTCAACTTGTTATCACATTTACGCCATCAATTTGGTGGGAGATGGCTACTCATTGAGTTTTGTGACGCCATTGAATCTTATTGAATCTCAAGGAAGGCACCTGCATGGGCTGCTGTCTCAATAGGTTTATAAAAAAATATAAGCTTGTGAAGCATAGTGCTTAATACTAAATTCACATTTGTCGCATGAGGTGGTAGAATTTTCAACGTTTGTGAACTACATTAATTTTATGAATTTTTTCTTACCTCATTTATATATCTTATATATATAAGATGGTTTAAAATTTACGGAAATATGCTGTAAGTCTCCATTCGAAAAAAAATTCTGTTCACATTTTCTTCAGAATTTTAAAAGTCAAATATTTTAAGTTTACAACAAAAAGTGGATTGTTATAAAATAATTATGACTGCCAATAAACAAATAAGCCCAAAAAACTCAATGATAGCTGGAGGATGCATATACAATGAAAAATCATATTTTTGTTTGCAAAATTGAACCTACCACCTTTCTCTGCATTTTGGGCTGACTCAGGTGATTCAACACATACCTCCATGTAGGCCTGTAGATTTCTTCTTTACGGATGCTAATTTCATTAAAAGATAGGACTTCTGATTGGGTTCGTTGGTTTAGTATATTAAGATATGATATAGGATATATCATGCCATATTTTTTTTTTTAGAATCTAGTAATTCATTATCAGAAAATAATTTACAAAACAAAAACCAATATCAAACTTTTTCTATGGCCCGATTAAATGAAGCTCTTTAGTATGATAGAGGTACCGTACCCATTCGGAGGTCATTCCCACTAAATGATTTAACTTTTAATGATATACATAGACCTTGAATGCTCATGAACTTTAAAAGGAATTATTGGTGAGTTCTTGTATTTGCAAGCTAATTATGCCGACCTTACATAGATTTAGAAAGATTATTTTATGATTTTGTCTACTGTGCTGAAAATTTGATATACTCTCCAGGCCAATATCCAAGGTTTTCCTCTGATATTCTATTGCTTATAAAATACAAATCATTTCAATTTTTATTGTAATTGAGAAAACGTTGTAGAGACGATCATATGTCTCATTTGAGACGTGCTGAAACCCTAAGATCCAAGAAAGCCTAACTTGCTGTCGGTTTTGGAATCTGAATGTAGTTTCACTTTCACATTTGCGTAACATTGAGATTTCCCCAAAAAGCTTTGTGGGAAATCCCGATTGCTTTTACAAGATTTACATCCCTTTGAAAATATGTTTCACCTCTTGCGTAAACAAGCAAAAGAAACTATTTTGTAAGCTCGCTCTATCAGTTCACGGAGAGCACCTTACACCCATTGGATTTAGCAGAGTCTAGATCTAAGATTGAGTAACACATGGTCCGAAAACCTACATTTTTCTTGTTTGAAATGTGTATTAAAAGCAATTGAAGACAGAGATTAAAGTTAAACGTTGCACAACCACACCATGTCTTTGTTTCTACATGTCATTCGACGTTTACCATCAGCAGCATTAGTCTCACGCCGTAAATCTGCTTCAACTTTGGTAAGTTGAGATTTAAAGGCTCCAAAGCAAAGCATAGATTTAGATATGAAGCTGAACCGCTAGACCTAGCATTAGTCCCTTGAATGCCTCTAATTTTATACCAGAAGTGCCAGGGGCAATTTATAGGCATTATTTCCGAAAATGCACGCTTTGTTCTTGCACAACAGAGAGGAGATATTTTTCAATCTTTTCTTTAGAAAAATGTCATTTGATTATAGAGCTGTTCATTTAAGTGTTTTTTTGTTTTTTTTTTACAACTTAGCACTAATAATAGCAGACCTTCTTCATCGACTGCACTGGCTTATATTTGAGTCTTGACCTTGATACAGATGATGACATCTGGAAGGTGAAGTCAGAAGATTGAGATCATAGGTTCACTCATCAATCCTCCAAATATGTCCGCTCTCATGGTCTTCATAATTTTCATCATCATCTAAATCATTCTCACTGCCTGAAGATCATGATCTGAGCTGCCTGTAGAAAGCTATTGATAGCATAACTGAAACTAACCATGTAAACTGCAAGGTGGTAGCGACAAATTTCTCAGAAATGATTTTAAAGGACATCATGGATTAGAACAAGATTTCCATGCTTTAGCCTATGTGTCAGTCTTGAGCATATGGCATTATTTCTATTCTCTTATCGCACTTCATAAAAAATTTAAGATCTTATTCAGAGCATTTTATTCCATAAACAAATTAATGGTGCATTTATAAGGCCTTCATAATTATTATGATTTGTATATATATATATATATATATATATATATATATATATATATATATATATATATATATATATATATATATAGGCCTACATAAAATAATGAGGGTGTTGATATTAACCCTGCTTCTGCACACATGGTGACCCACAGGTATGGAGGTACACTGCCACAGCCAATTAGCTTCTGAACAAGGATGTGGCAGAGGAGTATACATATAAGTTATATTTTATTTTGCAATCTTGACACCTGATCTATAAGGGACATAAAAGACATTATGGTTATGAAGACATTAAGTTATATTTTATTTTGCAATCTTGACACCTGATCTATTTGGGACATAAAAGACATTATGGTTATGGTTTCATGGGATTAGGGAAGACAAAGGTATATATGTGTCATGAAATATAAGAGACAGCATATGACACTTTAGTTATATCACTTATCAGCCATTCTAATGAAGAAAGATTCTGAGTGTGGGCAAATTAAATCTAGTTTAAAGCAAGCAAACTCAACTCTGCTTTAATCTAAGCTAAACTTCAAGAACTAATGCTTTATTATTTTGTTCAAAAATATGCAAATTCAACTAAATATTGTCACACTCATTTGATAAATGTGTAACTCATTTTTACCTATTTTGAGTTATGCAAAAAAAAACACCTTTTTTCGCATATGTAACATATCATTAGTGATATTAAATTTTGAATTATTCGAATATTTAGTTAACAAAACCTATCAGGTCTTAAGCAAAATGAAGGAATTAAAATGTAGAATAAAAAAATTGCCAAAAATTAAGTTAGACATTTATCGAATGAGCGTGATGATATGGGCTGTCACATTGTAACAAAGCAAAGGTAGTAAGGAGTGATGATGAACCAAGGTGATGAAGAAGAAAGAAATATACTGTACCAAACTAAAAGGTTTTCCCACTGGGCCTGTCAGGCACTTAATATATTTAATGTTTCAACCAACTTAAGAGAAATTAATTGTTAAACTCCCAACAATCTAAATGGCAGACCATGTTTTCCTATACTGGACGCACATTGGCAGCACATCAATCATGACAAATAATAAACGTGAAAAATTTTCAAGTCTAGAAACTCCCCCTTTTCTTACTCGACGTCACAATCACAATAGGCTTTGACTGATTTGTAACATGTAGATTGTTTTAATCTGATGATATTGTACATTCACTTTACATCCAACACCACAATCAGCTGCAATTCTACATGATTGTAGGAAGACACTTAGGCAGCAGTCACTTGGTACCCTTTTGCAGGACTCTGTATTGAGGATGGAGGGTGGATGGGCAAGTTATGAGGAGGGCAAGGGCCATATGGTGGAAACGCCACTGTCTATTTTTTTTCTTTCTCTTCTTTCATAGTAACAACAAAATTGTCGGCTTGGGCCAGCTTTAATTGTTTATTAAGTATTTAAAAAAATTATATTTGTACATGAGATGCAATGATCAGTTACTCACATGCTGGCACATCAGTCAGCAGATAATTAAAACAGTGCTGCGTGCAAAATAAAAAACCTTCGAGATTCGAAAATGATGTCATGTGCTGACTAATACAGCAATCAATGGGAAAATTGTTAATTCTTAATTCACTCAATCTAATCTTTTTATAAATGCTTCAAAACTATCATTTTCAAGCTATCTAGGAACAAAACGAATTGATGAAGAGCGTTTAAAAAGGCCCTTAATAGAATTATACAAAATTAGCTAGATTTAAGTTCTATTCTTATTAACTAACAGGCCGTAGGGGTAGGCTATAAGGTGACACCAAATTATTGAATTAGAATTACTGCTCAACTGCATTACACATTTTGTTCCATCTCATTTGCAGTGATTAGTGAAGCAAATTCAAGCAAGGCCTAATTTTGTTTTTTCCAATATAATCTTGCTTGTCCCTTGTTGTCTCTGTCAGTGATGTAACCTATTCGATCAAAGTTTAAATACTTAAAGGGGTGAGCTCTTCTGATGGCTCAACTGAAAAGGTTATTTTTCTGAGTGTCATTATCATTGGTATCAATTATTATCATCATGATCAACACATCATCAATGTAATTTAATGTTTTTTTCTTTGTTTTTCTCGTTCTTTTTTTCCTTCACTGTTCTCCAACTGGACAAAGGAGGGCTATCAAAGTTTTTTTCCATCTCTCTTGTCTACCCTTTTCCTAGCTGGAAACAAAATTTTCCTTGCAGTCTCCTTAATTGGTTTGAAGATTTCAAAATATGTGGATTTTCTGGTAAAACTTGCGAAAGCGCTGAACATTAAACAATACACTCTACTGTATCGATACTTCTACTCTGCCAAGTCCGATGTTTAGCACCTTTAATTTCTCTTTCTTTTTCGTCTGTGGAATTAGATTTAAAATAAGTAGACTTATTTAAGATTACAACATTCTCAAGAAAGGGTAGGCGGCTTGGGTCAGATCTCTTGTTTGTTTCTAAAACAGTTTGGCTATTTTTAATTGATCAATTGTATTAATGATTACTTTTATTGATTTCTGGTAGGCCTTTAAGACACAGACCTTTAATTGTCACGCAAAAAAACCCAATAAAAGGTACTATGTACATTTATTTGATTAGAGAATTAAATAAGGGACAGGAAAAATCATGTTTTTTTTAGTATTACTTGTTATATCAGTTGCCACCAATGAATGATTTTACCCTATTTCCTCTATTTAGAGTTAAGTAAAATTAAGATATTGAGTGATTAATAGTTTGACCATGGTTTACATTGGAGAAGATGTTGCATACACTTCCCATAACAAATACTGACAAAGAGAGAAAGCACATAATTTCTAATGGTTTGGTATTACCTGCAAATGATGAAAGAAGCAGAGATGGAAAATAATGGAATGATTTTACAAAAAGATGACCGTATCGGATCATTGCCGGCAGAAAAAAAAAATGGCCTAATCATAATGATGGCATTCCTCTGCATTTTTTCTTTTTGTTTTTCAACCTTTTTGAATTTAGATTATGCTTTGCAAAGTTTTTCAAAAAGTTTGATAATCTCAATTTTGTTTTCGTTTTAGTTTTCAAGGACTGCACCCTAAAGTGATATGTTGAGTTCTACTTAACTTGTCCATGATGATCTATGAACATCCTTTTTTTTTTTCTCTTTTAGCTGATTTGCAAGCAGTGTTTTCAAGAGGCAAATTTTTCATCTATCAAATCATGTAGACCTTTTTATAGTGGAGGTGCCAAAAGTTTGAGAGTAAGTTTGTCAGTAAGTAGTCATAGGGTTGTCAGGAAAATAGTTTGGTCAATTGCAGGTTTGCACAGATGATAATGAGGTTTATTTTCTGTTTTTTTTTTCTTTTTTAATATTTCATGAGATTCTGTAACTTAAATTGAAAATAATTTGACAAATATATAATTACTTAACATATTTAGTGTGATACGATGATCTTTTATTGTAGATTGGAAAAAAATATCCCTTTTACTTTAACTTTCAATTTGTTTTTAATGCATTTTAAGTTTAAAAAAAAAAACATATGGAATTCATCAAAAACACTGTTCCTTTTAGGCAGTTAAAATGTTTTCAAATGTAATGAATTTTATTTTTTATATCAATTAAAACTTTAAAGGAGTAGCAACTTATTCATCATATGATAACAAGATATACTGATATTTAAGTATCATCAAATTATTTACTTAATGTATCTGCAGCCATCCAAATTTTGGATAACATCATTGCGGAAAGCAGGTACTGTGTCAAATACTGTAGGAATCTCTGCTCAAGCCCAAAAGATTGTTGGAACTTGGCTTGTGGGATGTGCGGGAATGTGCTTTGGAGCAGTTATTCTTGGTGGTGTGACCAGGTAAATAATAGTAGAACACTTCATAAAAACTAACCCTATTCCAATTAAGTTCGCAAAAGCAAAACAAAAATTTGTTCATTTAAAAAAATATTTTTTAAAGTGTACTCCATTTTTTCTGCTGTTATGTGCTGTGTTATATTTACTCAAGCTGAAAAATCCAAAAGGGATTCTGGTGTCAGTTTGTCAAGGCTGGGGTGCTTGTGTGTATTTAAAGAAGTTTAAAAATGGTCTTGATATCTCTCCTTTTACTTACATGATCCAGATAAAATTATATGCCTCCACCCTTTCATCTTTACCTAGAATCTAGATATCTCGATAACTCTCATTCTAAACACAAAAATTTAGATATAGGGTTTAATTCCTTTTGGAATGAAGGAAATCAACTTACTATTTTATTCTTTCCCAATCTGTTTTTTAGATCCTTTTACACGCTTAATAAATTAGAAAGCTGTGAATTATTGAGTTAAGTGCATAAAAGTGAACTGCCTTATGGGAATTCTTAACCACAATAGATCTACACCTCAAGTTAATTGGTAAAGACTTCCGTTGTTAAAGAATGACAAAATGGCCACGAAATTTGTGATCTTAAGTTAGCCTGTGATAACGAAACAAAGCATTTTGGGGAAAAGAAGGAAAGCAGTTTGCGTTGGTTTTTATGAATTAGAACCTAGCCTCATGAATGCTGTAAAAGTCCGCAAAGTTTCAAAGATGTGGGTTAGGTAATAATAGCCATGTTTCGCAGATTGAGTTATGTACCGTAAGCATGAGTTATAACGTAACAAACACATGGTTTTCCTGGTGACGTGTGCACATCGGCCTGCGTTGTTTATATGGGAAGCCATAAGCGAGCGTTACGCCTGGTCAGTCTGGTCAGCTGTTTAGACCAGTGAAATCTGCTGCTGTTGGTAAAACTGTCTCGGATCATGTGATTGTTATGTAATGCAACTGTGTGAGCATGCAGTGGAGCAGTGGAAATACACTCTCCATAGCGCGCTTGCACCTGGTCCAGGCTAGTACTCAATACCGATAGCATTAGAGCATCGCTGGCAGTCATCATGTAACCCTTACATAACAGTTACGTTCTTGGTGAGAGGGCTAGCATGCTTGTGAAAAGCGATTATGCTACATACCACTGAGTGGGAGGAGTTTATGCAAATGATGTCGGTCAGTCTAAAAATACTACATCGTAGTCTAGCTTATGGCCCGTAAGCCTTTCCTCAGAAACCTCAGAAATGAAGAAGTTTGTGAAGGAAACCGCATAAGACATCTTTTATATATACATATAGGTACTATGTTTCCTTTGTATTTGTTTAAATTTGTAAAATTAATTCTTTAATTGAATGTGAAGCATTTATTGCCATTTGACATAAAATGATGCAGTCAAATCCTTCCATTTTTTTTATCGAGTAAAATCTGCTCAGTTTCATAACACAAGATTTCTTTTATCATATTTAGTTATCTAGACTCCATATCTAGTAAATAAAAAAGGAAAACATTGAAAAGAAGTGTTGTGAACCATTTTTTGGTGTGTCATAAGTAGATCAGACTGGATTATTATACAAGAACTCATTTTCTTGGGCTTCTCTATGGTTCACTCTGCATGAAATAATCAAAGTTCTCTCCTTAGATATTAACTACTAGTATCTGGCTGGCCACAATGTTGCGCGGGTAAGAAGTACCTTTTTTACAGCTCGCCACATAGTATGGAGCACAGCCCAACATATTCTAATCCAATCCTTATTCAATAAAGGCCAACCCAACTTAAAGAAACTGGATGTTGACATCATTGGCTTTCTGTTTGCAGCTTGTTTCTGTATAGAGGGAAGAATTAGCAGTTTTTCTTTTGCATTGTTTATATCGTTGTTAGCCTGTTGTGAATTGCTGATCCTAGTTAACATTTAGAATAGGCCTCAGCGCTAGACAAGCTCTGAAGCACGAAAAACAAAGAGTGGATAGATTGTGATGAATCCAACCCTAGTTCTTGAGTTAGTTTTGATTTAGACACCGATAATAATGAAAAATGATAATAAAAGGCCTTCATCTAGAACTACACTTGTGAAAGAAGCACTCTCCGAAACAATTGTGCAAACCAAATTAAAATAAAATTGTGAGTTTTTCATGGCTCTAAAGCCAACATAAAGCCCTTTATTTTGATAAGTGTTTTGTGAGAATTGAATAATTTTTAGCAAAGTTAAAATGGTGCAAAATGTATCACCTATGCAAGCCTAAATTTGCCCCCCCCCCTGAAAAAAAAAATATGTGAAAATGCGGATTTCTCCTCCATAATTTTTTTATGTCTTCTGATAACAACTTTGTAATGTATTCATAAAGTTTGTATAGTTTACTTTTTGCAAATATGTATATATATATATATATATATATATATATATATTTTTTTTTTTTTTAAATTGAAGGAATAACAATTAAGTGAGTTTTTGAAAAACTGTTTCCTATTTTTAATTTTAAAGCAGCAGCTTATTTTATTTTAATATGTATTTACTAATAAACTCAGTGAATTAGGTCCAGTTTAAAATTGTTTTTTTACATATCATATTTTACAGACTCACAGAGTCAGGGCTGTCAATGGTAGATTGGCAACTGGTCAAAGATATGAAGCCACCAGGTTCAGAGGCAGAGTGGATTGCAGAATTTGAGCGCTACAAGCAGTTCCCAGAATATCAACAGTGAGTGCTGTCTTAAAAATACAATTGAACACATATCCCTCGAAATCACAAAATTTTGGAACTCATTCATTTTGCCCTTTTGATTCCCTCTTTGTTTCTTTCTTTTATGTATATTTTCATGGAACCAGTTCTAAGTTATAACATGTATATTTGGAAAAATCAGCCTTCAATCAGAGAATGAAAGTATTTGCCTCTTAAGAAATGACTTTAAAAAATGTCTTTCATCACATTCGCAAATCTTAAATTTCAATGAAGTGCTGTACACAGATGTTGTTCTTGGGTTCTTCAAACAAGCATGCTTAGCACCTGGTGCCAGTTGTCAGGCAGCTCCTTCTAGGTCTACTTATCGCTAAGACTTCAAACAGGTGGATTGTGATGACAATTTTTGCTTTTTCCACTTATAAAAGACATGGGAAATGATGACATGTAAATCTGTTTGGGCCCAACCCTTGCTTTATCAGTCAGTACATGGGTGTGAAAAAAAAGCTGGGTGGGGGGGGGAAGATCTCTTTATTGATAGTTAGACGCCAGATGGCTCAAAAGGTAGAGTGTTGGACTGACAATAGTAAGCTTCAGGTTCAATCTTTTGTTGAGTCCTCTGTTGTGATTAGGTCTAGCTTTGCCTTGACAGACCTAGAATCTAGATCTATATCTAACATCAAGAGTTTGAGATCTGATAAGTGCTGGGATGTGGAGGAAGTTTTCACATAAAACAAGTTGGGAATGACAGATCAAGTTGTTTGAAGGTATCTGTCTTCAATTCGCTATTTGGAATACTAAAAGTAGGGAAAGTATGGCAAATTGAGTATCCCCGTATTGTTCCGAGTTATTCGGAAGTAGCCAAGAAAGCAAGAACCCTCAACACGTTGCTGAAGTACTTTAAAATATTAACGTAAGTCATCCTAAACGCAAATTCAGGGCTTCAGTGCTAAAAACAGAGTGTTTGAAAGCAGCTTCGTTGAACATGTTAAAATTTCCCAATCAATTCGAGGAATTTTCTCCTATGTAAGATTCAGCTCATTATTTAGTTAATATTGCTTTAGATTAGTCCAAGTAATTGTGAAATTACTGAAATATTTTTTATGATGAAATAGTCTTTGACAAATCCAAGTGAGTATACTGGAAATTATCTTTGCATGTAGTGGTGTTTGGTGTGTTGGAATAGTAGAATGTCTATTTTTTGATCCAAGATAAGGCCTAAAGATGGAAAGCAAGACATTTTTTTTTCAGCAAGCAAATACTCTTGTACATGTATTTTTTAATTTATTTTTTAGCCTGTTGAAGTCTAACATGATTTCTAATTTTTATTACCCAGCAAAGCAGTGTTGCAATATACATTTCAAAACAATGATGATGTAATTCTTATCATTCCCAGTTTAAGTTGATGTAGGAACCACTCCCCACTCTTTTCCCTCTTACCATTCTTAAATTAAAAAAAAACAACTGTTAGGCAACCAGTGAACATGACAACAAAATAATAATTCATTGCCCCTTTTATTTAAACTAAGACCTAGAAATATAGATTTGAATTGCTGGTGCTCTTACTTGACTCTGCAGAATATCCAATCAAAAAGAAATGACGTTGTCTGACTTCAAATTCATTTTCTACATGGAATGGGGACACAGGATGTGGGGAAGGACTACTGGCATGGTGTTTCTACTCCCAGCACTTTATTTCTTACGTAAAGGCTGGGTATCCAAAGCTTTAAAGCCAAGACTTGCAGCTTTTGCTGCTTTGCTTGGATTCCAGGTGGAATATTTGATATTTAGCCCATATTTTTAATTTAGCTGTGGAGAATTATGCACAGCTTCTCAGATTTTTTTTCAACCATTTAGTTGGATTGTGTGTCTAAAGGTTAAATTATAACCACCATATATGCCATGACTGTACTTATTCTCAACAAAATAGTTCAGAATATTTTGTTCTCGGTTTTTTTTTTTTTTTGTCTGTTTTTTTTTTTTAATTTATTATCTTTTAAAATATACTTCATTATTGAAGATAATAAGCCTACCTCATAGGCTTGCTTCATTGATGAAGAAAATTTGTCGTTTTAACTAGCTCAACGACAGGCTATTTTTAGGTTTAGCGTTGAAGGCCAGTGTTTCAAGGCAGTTTTAAAAAAAGTACCATAACATTCCTTATAAATCAATTTACATGAAATTTGGCCATGCAAATAAGAAAATAATACACATTGAAAATAAAACAAATTTGAATATTATATATTAAATTCTTTTCTTATTTCTGAACGCTTTTTTTGTGCTGTCCTTCCATAGATAGTATTTACTTAAGTGATAGACAAAATAGAAGGCAAGAAAAAAATTATTAAATGCCATCCCGTTTGCTGCACGGGATCGGCTCCATCAGAAAATCGCCAATCCCGTGTAATGCACAGGAAAATCATTCAGTGAACCACTGATCTTGCAATATATTTCCATGGAAGAGGATTTTAGTATGGAAAATAAATGTGCCTGATATACCTCCTTGACAAACTCTTTTAACATGTCATACTACCATAATTTCTAGATACTTTTTTGACAAATCCGTTCAAATAATTGAGTAAATTACTTCAGATATGTATCACTTTTCATTTTTAACACTGATTTAAGGCTTGGGTAAGAAATAAAAAAAGAGGCTTCTATCTTGCTTACCATAAATGCACTAGGCATTTACTAAATTTTACTTTCACTTTTTTAATCACTAGGGTTTTTTGGGCTGGTACATGGTGAAGAGTGGCCTGGAAGAGAAGCCTGGACCTAACGATGTGGCTCGCGTCAGTCAGTACAGACTCGCTGCTCACCTTGGTTCTGCTTTTATCCTCTACACACTGTTCTTATGGCAAGGATTAAGTCATTTGCTGACACCCATCCAGGTAATTTTGTTTTGCAGATTTGTTTTGTGCGTACCATTTTCACAGCTGTCATATTATAATTATAACATTTCCTCACAGGCACCTGTCTTGTTGTAGACCAGCAATCAAATTTTGTAGCATTCTTTCTCAAAACATGGGCTAGTTTTTTTACCATAATGCAAAAACTAGTGCGTAAAGTAATTAGTCAGTGGGGAAAAAATTTAAAGGGGGACTATAGGAAAAAAAGACTGTATTAAACTAAAAGGAGATACACAAAAAATAATATATATATATATATATATATATATATATATATATATATATAAGTAGAGAAGGAGAAAGGACAAGGGCAGGTGACAAAGAAGGGAACTAAAATTCAATTCAGAGGCAACATCAATACAAAAACTCAAAGATACTACTAATGTAAACAAGATCTAAGATCCCAAACTAATTACAAGTGAAGGTAGAGGCTTTCTTTAACTTAAATAAGTAAATCCAAAGCTCCAGGATCTTGAGGAAACCACACAGCAGTGTGGAAGGGCAAGAACGCCAGATACAGCAGAATTGTCAGAGGGCTATGGCATCAGGATGGTACATGGCTTAACTGAGATTGAATAAAAACTGATGCTCTTTTATAATTTTATAGCTGGCTCCATGCAATAGAGTGAAAAGGCTCTGAACTCCACCGACAATACTAGACGAAATTAGTTGAGTATATCATAAATCACATAAGTGTCACTTTCAGGGCTGAGAATTCTCCGTCTAAAGGCGGATTTCCGCCCAACTTGTCATTTCCATCCGCCTAACAAAGATCGCGTCCGCCCCCAAAAAAAAAGAAAAAAAAAAAAGAATTAAAACAACACAAAAATTCCGAAGCCTTCTTTTCGATTTTGAGGTTGGTTTCCAGAAACATAAACCAACCAACACAGAAGAGTTCGGTGGTATTGATCAAGTGGAATTATCGAGATTAACATCGATACCATTTAATGATAATCTATTGTTGTTGTTATTACTTTCTTAATCGGTTTTGAAAATATCGATCGATATTGGCCGAATTTCTCTTTGTTTTTGCCAAAGCTTGGCGCAACTTTTCTCAGTCTTTCCACAACCGTTTGCGCGTGAACATCACAATAGCGAGGCGTCAAGACATTGTTAGTAGAGGAGAAGCTTGCGATGACGGCGATATTGTGAACCCATGGCGATGGGAATGGTGTGACAAAACGCTAATGATCGGCGTCTGGGGGAGTTTATTAGAAAGTTAAAGAAAAAAGGAGTATCGTGGTGTAGTGTGTGTGACAAGGAGTTGAGTTACGCAAGTCGTGGACTTACGGCTTTGACGGCTCACGTGGATAGAGCGAAACACAATAATTAAGGGAAGTTCAGTGCCAGAGGGGCCTAAATGGCTTAATTTTAACGCAATTTTTCAAAATTTTCCGGTGGGGGCATGCCCCCGGACCCCCCTAGGTGAATCTCGCGCCTTCGGCTCGTTGGCTGGTACTTTCAGATTTTTTCTTGTCTGACCATTCTCAGCCCTGCACTTTAGGCCATTGAGAAATTAACTCTTGACCCACATAGTAAAACAAGTCCTGACTCACAGAGCACCTTGTGAAAAACAGAAATAATCAATGTTTAAATCACTTAAAAGCAGTTTCAAAACCATCATACTGATGAGGAAACAGGCACAACCCATTCTAAAATTTATATTTCTATTAAATTGAAACTGACTAGGAATGTAGAAAAAATTTGTTCTCTCAATCCAAACTAGGCCCTAGCTTCTATCACAGAAGAACGAATCAAAACTTATGGCTTAATCAACAGTATGACACAAGATATACGCCCAGTACAGGTGTAAGCATAGCATTTGTGGATATTTACAAATACACCACGGCAGACAACCACTTACATGCACACACACTTATATATTCTCACTTCACGGTACATATTGGTGGGTGAAACTTAGCTTGCTGAATAAGCAGAAAATAATTAACAAGACAGTAGAGCACGTATTCCTCAAATTCATTGAGCAATTTTTATATGTTTGAGGAAGCCATGTTCGAAAATTATATTTTTAGCACTGGGGTCCTGGATTTGCATTCGGTACAGCTTCTATGAATAGTTTGAAGTATGTTAACAATGTATAGAGGCTTTGTGTTTTCTTGGCTACTTCCCCACAATTCAGAGCATTTCAGTTCTATTCAATTTGCTGTATTTTTTTCCTACTTTAAGTATTTCAAACAGCGGGTTCAAAGCAGATACTACTCTGTCATTCTCAACTTGTTTTATGGAAAATTTTTTCTCCAAATCTTGGCACTTATCGGATCCCCAACTCTTATCCACTTTCAAATACAATGAACCTCGCTTGTTCCCGAATAATCTTTAATCCAGACAAAGACTGCCTGTCAAGGCAAAGCTAGACTTAATACCACCAGAGGACTCAACAAATGATTAACCCCGAGGTTCACTATTGTCAGTCTCACATTCTACCTTTTGAACTATCCTTGGTCCTTACCATCAATAAAGAGATCTTAGCCGCCAGTTTTTTTTCACACTCATGTGCTGATTGATGAAACAACAGATGGACCATTACCTGCCATCAATACCCATGTTTGGGACAAGGAAATCTTGTTTAAAATACGAGGGCATATTGATAAGTTTTGCCTCCAAGTCCATAACTTTGGAAATAATGAAGACAAACAAATGATACTTACACCAAATGAAAGGTCATTTTATTTAGCACCAGATGACATATCATTTTTCAACATAATCACCGTCCCGTTCGATACAGAGCCGCCACCGACGGACGACCTGTTGGATGCCGTCAGCGAAGAAGTCAGCAGTCTTGTCTCTGCACCAAGAAAGAACAGCATTCTTTACATCTTCGTCTGTCTCGTAACGGTTGCCCTTGAGGTAATCCTTGAGTTTTGGAAAAAGGAAGAAATCGCTCGGAGCAAGATCTGGGCTATAAGGCGGGTGCGGTAATGTCCGGAGGCCTAAACGATCTAAAGCCGTGCGAGTTTCCAGACTTGTGTGAGGGCGAGCGTTGTCGTGATGGATGATGGAAACTTTCTCACTCCTTACCCGTCGCAACCTCGCTTTCAGTTTCTCCAGTGTGTTCACATATTTCGTAGAATTCACGGTGTTGCCTTGTTCCAAAAATTCTGTGTGAACCACACCCTCACTGTCCCAAAGGATCGTGAGAAGCACCATCATCCATCACGACAACGCTCGCCCTCACACAAGTTTGGAAACTCGCACGGCTTTAGATCGTTTAGGCCTCCGGGCATTACCGCACCCGCCTTATAGCCCAGATCTTGCTCCGAGCGATTTCTTCCTTTTTCCAAAACTCAAGAATTACCTCAAGGGCAACCGTTACGAGACAGACGAAGATGTGAAGAATGCTGTTCTTTCTTGGTGCAGAGACAAGACTGCTGACTTCTTCGCTGACGGCATCCAACAGGTCGTCCGTCGGTGGCGGCTCTGTATCGAACGGGACGGTGATTATGTTGAAAAATGATATGTCACCTGATGCTAAATAAAATGACCTTTCATTTGGTGTAAGTATCATTTGTTTGTCTTCATTATTTCCAAAGTTATGGACTTGGAGGCAAAACTTATCAATATGCCCTCGTAGGTCTTTTCAAGTCTTAGTGACATGTACCTAGCAGGTGCTAACAGACAACTGGCACCAGATGCATTGGATTAGGCTAAAGTAAGGTGGGATGGGAGAGGCATGTCTCTCTCCCTGAAAGATCAAAGGCTAGGTCACCTGTCGACAAATTGTTTCTACACAGGGACAGGGAGAGATAAAGTGTGCTTGGTTAAAGAATAACAACAGCTGTATAGAATAGAGAACTTGATGGAAATTTAAGATCTGCGAATGTGATGGAAGAATTTTTTTTTTAATTCACATTCTGTTAAAATTCTTAAGAGGCAAATATTTTCTTTTGCTATTTGAGGACTGCTTGTTTGAAGAAAAAAAAGTATTTTAACTTCAAACTAGTTTGACAAAAATGTAGAAATAAGAAGGGAATAAAAAGATAATCAGAAGAGGAAAATGGATGAGTTCGAAGAATGTGTTTGGTCCAATGGTTTTCTACTGTAATTATTAAGTCTGCATGATATGGCCTTTATGATAAATATAATCCTAAGATCATGCCAACCCCAGTTCAGCTGTGTAATTTTTTAAGTGCAAAATGAAGAGAGCTTTAAACAAAAAAATATGCATGTGAAATTCATGTATCCAGTAGCTGGGGAATAGAGCTGAAAAGAGGAAAGAAACAGCGAGAAAACGTCCAAATTGAAATCAGCCATGATGCAATTTGTAATTAAAAGGTTCGTCTGCAGCAGTCGCAAAAGACGTCATCATAATAATTATGAAAGGATAACCACTCTTCAATCACAAAATGAATGCCTAAGTCACTTAAGTAACGCCACAACTCAGTAAGAAGATACAACACAATCTAACACAGATTACAAAAAGTTACTCTAATATAAATAAGGAAAATGCAAAACGTAGCTTTGCAACAAGTGCCAAGGACCAATTATATGAAATTACAGTGTAACTAATGGAGTAATGGACTTTGGCCATAACAGCCAGTGATGACTAAAGTTTTAATCTACTATAAATATAGATTGGAAAGAGACATAACAAATCTTAATTACTAAGAAGTAGATTAACAATACTTTTTTCCTAACTTTTATTTTCTTGCCTTTAAGCTCATTATTTGGAATTAAACAATGCAAAATTTTGCAATAAATCTGCAATTAAGTATTTTTAAATTGTTTGAATTTTGTCAGGGTTGAAATTAATTATTGCTTACAATTCTGGAACTTATCTATAAACATTTATGCCCAATACTAATCCAAGACCCGTATGTGCAATTTGCAACTAATGTATTTATAAATTAAGCTTTATAATAATGCGAAAGAGTTGTCATACTTCCAGAAATGTAGTTTCATTTACAGCTAATTACTTTTGATTGTTTTAAAAAAAATGCTTCTCCAGCAATCAGTTTTTTAAGGCGGCTTTCATTGTTATTCAGGTTACTAAATCATCCCACTAATCCACCACTAGAAGAAGACAGATTAGTCTAGCAATTGAAAAATGAAGAATTGGACAATGTTGATAAAGAAACAGGTCTAGAATTGGTTGAATATTGGTTTGTCAGCCTAGATTTATACACAGGTAGAGTGACTAAGACCTTGAGTCACTTGAGATAGATATATCTGTAAATCAAACTTCTGATTCAAAGGCTGGAAGTGGCTCCACATATGACATTATTGATAAAGCAATTATTCTTTTTTCTTTAATATAAATTACCTCCCGACTTTTATTATTTAGAGAGTATATGTGGAAAGGTTTACTAATCTAACAAGTTAAGAAATCTTTATGCAACATTGTTTATTTATTTGTGTTTAGGTATTTATACCTCTCTTAATCTTTCATTATCTTTGACTCTTTATTTTTATTTGAGGAAAGATATATTTCAAGTAGCATGTTCATTTTGAGGGTCTGTGAAGGATGGCAACCCTGAAAAGTGAAAAGCCCCTTAAATTTTTCTCCTTTTCATGTATATGTCATATAAAACTTTATTCTATGCATTTATCATGTTCCCATTTGAGCTTCTAACAGCATATGTGGCAATCTACCTTTTTCTATTGAAGAGGTTACTCGACTATAAATTTATTTTAACCTATGCTTTATCTTTGTTCCTCTGACCTTATTTCAAAGGACAATTTACTGTGCATTTTTCTTCTAGTGCCTATTGTTTATGGACATATTCGTCTTCTGCATTTCCATGATAGTTGCCAGATGTTAAAAGTATTACTAGATTGCGAGGCTTGGCTCATGGAGTGATGACTGCTGTTTTTGTCACAGCTCTGTCAGGTAAAGTAAAAGATTTTTACTTTTATCTCCTTTCAATCATTCTCTGTAATAAAGGGAGATTCACTGGCTTTAAATTTTAGCCAGTCTTTGAAAGCTAACAAAAACCAAACAGGCATTTGGTGATTATGGGACTCAGTAAACAGAAAGTAAATAATACAAATAAAAAATAAAGTTTTTGTTGTGTAATGGCTTAATTGGACCTTTATTATCTTTACATCTTTAGGCTCTCGTTAGAATGTAAGTTAAAATAGATTGATACTATACACACCTGCATAATGTAAACATGTGGTTTAGCTCGATGCTTTGTTTTGGAATTAGTTTTATTTCTTTGCCAACCCTTGAATGTCCAATTATTCTTTGGAGGAATCAAATTCTATTGCCTAGTGATTTTCTCCATATTATTTTGTTCTATTAATCTCACTTCCTTTTTTTGTCACACAGAACAATTAAACCTCAAATAAATTAATAAAGAAAAGACATGCATGCAGGGGATGCAAAGATCAGTTTAATTTCTGTCTGTGCATTAACCAATAATGATAACACTAAATGTGCTCCTAAGGAAACAAACTGTGTAAGGATTAAAAGATGCTGCATATCAAATAATGTGTGGGGATGGCCGGTATCATATTTCACAACTTTTATGGCTGTGCAATAGGCAAATGACAGCTATGTGTTAGGTATTATTAATAATTATGGCTGTTATTATCCATATAAAATTCAAAGTTTGACTTTTAACGCTTTATTTTTTATATGGTTCGAATCAAATAATGTGTGGGATTGACAGAATTTTCTCTTATAATTGTTTTTAAAGGCTGTACCTTAATTGAATGAAATGTGCTTTAACTAGTAATATGACTGTTTTACTCTTGAAACAATCGATTAAAACCAAAAAGAGATCTAAATCTAATAAAAGAGCAAGGTTGGTTTTACTTCTTGTCTTTGAACAACTCCTGCAAATTGGTGTGGATCAAATAATGGGTGGGATTGTCAAAAGTTTATCTCATATTTTTAATTAGTCAGGATTATACCTGTATTGTTTGTGTAAGAATCCATGAAATATTTAAGGCTGATGTCATTGATCTATCAGAACTCTGAAATGGTGACACTATCTGTCTCTGCAAAGCTCTCCTGAGGTGCTGGGTATGACTTCTCTCCTAAAATCTCTCTCTACACTCAGGCTTATTTATAGATCCATTTTATTGATCTGTACATGAACAAAGTGTCAAAATAATCAATGTAGATAGATCATAACAAAATCTTCACAAGATGTTGGCATATTGTTTTTCACTGAAAAAGAATAGATTTTTAGGTCTTTGGTTGAAACTGATTGAGAAATGGATATGAATGTGAAAGTACTACTGGAATGTTAACCCTTTCTTTGATCATGGGTACTTAGTTATAGCAAATTACACCTGGTTGGATAATATGCCAAAAGGCATTATTACTCTAAGATGAACACAGCAATAAAATAGTGCAAAACAAAAATACCTCTGTACTTTTCCAATCTAATCTTTTTAAAGTTGCCCAAAGGTGCACTGCTTTGCAGAAATTCAAAGCTGTATGTTTTTTTGTTTTTTTTAATTAATTTTTTTTCAATAAATTATACTCACATTGAGCTGAGAAGAGCAATTAAAAGGACCTGAAATAGATTAGAATTTTTACCAAATTGAAATCAATATTCTTATTAGAGATTTTTCTAGTTATAAACCACAACATCAAGACATCAAATGGTTGAATACTTAGAAATGATGTGCATCTGCAATTAGCCTGTGGCAAGATAATCAAAATTTAGATCCTTTCGAATTATTTCCTTATCCCAACTAAAATGGAAAGAATACCAGCAGACTGACGAAAACAATCTCCATTGAAGATGTAGATCTATATAAAGTCAAAGAGCTGTGATCCTCTGGTGTTTTGACTGAAAAGGCACATTATCATCATCTTCTTTTAAATTTCAGATTATTGTAGTTTTTAGTTAACACATATCTCTAGTTTTAAAATTACAACTAAATGTGTATAATATTTTGAGGCAGGAAAAATACTCTATTGTAATTATACATCATAATCTTTACTTAATTTGTATTGAAATAATAAAATTTAAGTGAAGTTGCAAGTTTTCTTACAGGAGTAAAATTTTCTCTACATGCCACAAGGTCTCCCCTGCCTATTAAGAAAGATCAATTTAAGCTGTTTGCTAATTAATAAAGAGATAAAACTTATGAGAAAGCTCTCAATGCTGCCCCACTAAAAATTTGGAACAGCCTAGTACAGAAATTGAGAAACACAAATTCAGAACAGACTTTTAAAAAGCTACTAAAGAAGTATTCATTCCACCACCTAAGTTAAAAGTAAAAACAATGTTCTTTTATGCATGAATGGTGTTGTGATTGCATGTTTTGTAATATAGTATTACAATGTCATGTTAATTGTGAATAAGATTTTAAAATGTATAAGTGCTCTGAGCTGAATTTTATATGTAGAGCACTCTAGAAATAAGCAGTTTTATTATCGCATGTATTATTATTATTATTATGTCTTACAGAAATGTATGAAACCTAAGATGACAATGATATTTACTAGGCTTTTTTAATGTTTCAGGAGCATTTGTGGCTGGTTTAGATGCAGGACTCACATACAACTCATATCCTAAAATGGCTGACAAGTGGATACCAGATGATCTCTGGGCTTTCTCACCCAAGTGGAAAAATATCTTTGAAAACCCCACTACAGTTCAGTTCAATCATCGACATCTTGTAAGTTTTAACAGTTACAATCTGATTACTTAAATTACCCTTTAAGTATTTACCTGCCCTTTCCATTTTCTTTTTATAAATTCTCATTTGTTCTTTGTTCCACTCCCTCCCTCCTTATAATTATCACTTAGGCCTTTTCTTTTCTCTGTCTATTCGCTTAGAGAGCTCAGTAAGATTGAACATAGATCCCTGACAATCACAAAATTGTCAATTTGTCACAAAATGTTTATTTTTGCATATTTTGTCTTTGCTCCCTCATTATCCCTACCTTTAGTTACACCAGGTATACTATTTATTTGCTGAACAATGTGCCTTTACCATTAAAAAGAAAAGTAAACATATTGAAATGAATCAGAACTTGGCTTGTTCCTTTTTAGTAAGCTGTAGATCTAATATTTAAGTTTGATTATGCATCCAATACTATCTGCACTGCTAATTAAAACCCTGCCCGTCCCTCTTTCTTAAGGGAACAAAATTTGTCAACATTCACCCAAGCTAGGGCGATACTTATCTCTCCTCCCACCAAACTCCCTTTGCCCAGTCCGTTAGTCTTGCAGTGCCTGCTAGGTCCATGGTCGACCGATTATGTGGGTGTAAACAAAGAACTAGTGATTATGAGGTAAAGTTCTCCACACCATTTGTTAGTTGGCAAACCCAGAAAGTTGTGCTGACAATAAGGACATTCAGACTGGATAACCTGGTGGTAGGATTGGATCCCTTGGATCAGGTTTATCCTTGACTTGACAGGAAGCCCCTTTCTCATTATATGATTTTTCAGGTAGTTAATGGAAACAAAAGCAACCAAAGAATTCAAGAGATATACCTGAAACTTACCAAAGGGGAGTAGAAAGGGAATATCAAGGAAAAAAGAAGAGTAGAGGTGGGGAGGGGGGGGGTGAATCTAAAAAAAAATAATCGGAGGATATGAATAGTATGGGGTGGGGGAGGGCAGATAATTGTGTGGAGGTAAAAAGTGAGTAGCTGGCAAAGGAGGAGACCAGAGTTATGAAATTAGGAAACAGAAAACTATTATTATGGTGAAGAGGGAATAGAGCTGGAGCAACAAAAGGAAGAAGGGAAAATAGAGTCAGAAGGGAATAGCTCTTTTCATGACAAATTTTTCTCATGGTATGATTAGATGCACGTTTGATATCTTGAAACCTGTCATGAATTTCTGGCATAATTCAAGGTTGATTTGTGAATGAATTAAAGGACCTAGAACTAGAAGGCCTCTCAAACAGGAATGGTTGAAGAAAGTTTCTAGCTCTAAGGATATGTATGTTAGAGAAAAAAAATTATGTCACTGAAGGAGTTATTGTCCTTGACAGGTTTGATTTTTTTTTTGTTTCGTTTTTGGATATATCAAATTTATTTGTTAATAAATCAGTTTTTATCTTTTAGCCTCCAAATTGGCTGTATATGGCTGTCTCATTGTTTTTTGAGGATCAAATGACAAATTAATGTTTATTTCTAGTCTGATAGAAACTTAAAAAGAGTGCTTGAAATTTTTTTGCTGACTAGAGTAGACTAAGAGGTTGAATTGCTGAGATGGACCAAGTCCATATTGTTACAGATTAGATGAATATAGTTTTTGTTGTTGTTGTTTTTTTCAGTTTTGGAATTGAAATAAATTATTTTACTATTGATTCAACATAGGGACTGGTAATGTTATTAGAAAAATACATCATTAGAATAAAAGACAAGGTTGAGATTTATGTCTACTCTCTCATGATGCTAAAATGAACTTTCATTGTACTATTCTGATCATTCCCTGAACACAAATTATAAACTTGGTAAATACTGCTTTTTGCTATATAATTGATATTAAATCTTTTTTAATACAGCTCTTTTATAATGCTATTTTGTTTTAAAGCTATGGTTCTCTTTTATGTATGAACATGTTTCTTCTATTTTCCAGGCAGAATCTACAGTTGTTCTGATTGGTGGGTTCTGGTGGATGTCCAGAAAGGCTCCAATGCATCCAAGGGCAAGACTTGCTGTCAATCTCCTATTAGGCATGGCGTTTGGTCAGGTATGTTAATTACAATGGGACCTGAATACCTTTTCTCTTTAAAAAAAAAATCATAAATGTATGTTTATAGTTCTTTAATTGAGCGTAGAGTAATTTTTAGCATGAAATAGAAAAATGCATAATGAGTAACGAATTTTTAAAGTGTCACATAGCTCATTCTGAAGTAAGTTTTGAATGCATTTCTCTAAAAGTTTGTGACTTTTCTTTCATCTCTTTAGTTGTTCTTGCTGAATCATAAAATATTTTACTTTTTTCTTGAAAGCAAATCTATCTTAAGAAGCTGTGCTTAGTGGGCACACCTATTTTAAGTTCATTGTATTTTAAACTGTATCCCTGTCTCTTATTCTAGGCCACACTAGGCGTGACAACACTGCTGACCTATGTTCCAACCCCGGTTGCAGCCGTTCACCAATCAGGATCTTTAGTCTTGCTAAGTTTTGCAGTTTGGGTTGCTCATGAGCTCAGGAGACTCCCAAAAGTGTAGCTCATAGCCTTTGTTGACCTTTCAAAGCCAACTGTAAAGGTAAATACTTAGTGTTGTGACCTTTGAGTCGTTTTTGAGCATGTTCAAAATCAAGCATATTGAATAGAAATATGCTTGATTCAAACAAAAAACTGCACAAGGTTTTACAATTACTTTCTGTGGGAAAGTTGTTATTATTCCTTTGAACATAAAGAGTCCTTCAATTTCTTATTTATATATGGACAAAATCTGTGAGAGTCATACATATAAGTACCTTAAGCAAATGAAAAGAAAGTACAGTTGAGTCCAAATAATTTGAATCAGCATTCTTCGAATTCTTGAATATTTCAAAGTCTTTTAATTTTATCAAACATTCCCCTCTTTAAGCTTTATTAAAGAAATATCGGTTAGTTCGAATTTTAAAATAAGGATCTGGTTAATTTAAAGCTATCTAGGAGTAATTTTCAATTCTCAAAGCACTTTTCCTGGTTTGTCAAACAGAAAGTAGTGCTATGCTAGATTCTGGTGTGTGTATGTGTGTGTGTTCGCCCCGCCTACACTACAGGCAAGAGTCTGCAATAAGGCTAAGAGAAGGAAAAGGAATGGGTTTAGGCCCAGGGACCACGTGTGACCCATCGTAGTACCCACTCCCCCTTGCACACCCTAGTGAAATTCCTGATCTGTCATCCACATTTTTACTCTCTTGCTCTATGTACCCTGATTATTCGAATTTTGAATAATTTGAAGTCCTTTTTTTAACCCAGTGGCTTCAAAGAATTCAGACTAGACTGTAATTTTAAGAGCAGATTGTAGCATTAGAGGTGTCTTAAATTAATTTAAAAAAAAGATTCAGAAAGAGAAGTGGAACTGTATTTGTAAGTGAAAACAGTATAAACATTTTAAAAAGTTGCAGAGATATTATCACCAAAGCAATAGAGAATTTCATGAATTATATTTCATAGCTATATCATTGTAATTTTTAAGGCTGAATTTTTGTTGTTTTTGTTTTTAAATTATAGTATGCAGCCATTCTGTTGAATTTGAAGATTTTGAAAAAGAAATTCTTAAATGATGTAGTAAGGTACATTTTAAATTGTGACATATTTGAAACTTCTATTCTACTGTTCAGAAAAAAATTCAATATGTTAATGTAACAATTCCTTTAAAAAAAAGGAATCTATATATATATTACACATGCCAAATTTCAGTCTTGGTAGTATTTAAATCTTTTGTGGAGAAACTTATAAGCAAGCTTAAGCAAAGGGTCATTTGTCCTACTCATAGTGCTCACTTTGTGTACTTATGTTCAAGATCTCATTTTATAGCTTGTCATATGCATGAGAAAATAAAGTGAATTTCATTCTCCGGAATTGTTGTTTTCATGTTTTCATTTGCTTTTCACGATCTTCTTTATTTTGAGTTTTTGCTCATTTGTAAACATAAAATGCATCATAAAACATACATATTATGAAAGTATGTTTGGCAACACTATTATATTATACCTTGTAGGAATATGAAAGACCACAGAATACTGTTAATGCTTGAAAACAAAAGAATGTTTTTTTTTTCTATATGTAGTGACTCTCTTTCCCTCCTTCATTTTTACATTCACCTCTTCTGCTTCTGCTACTGCAGTTACTACTGCCACAAATACCATTGCTGCTGCTGCTACTTCAACTTCTATTTTTACTAGAACTACTGTTACCTTTACTACCACAAACGCTGCTGCTGCTTCTTCTTCTACTACTGCTGC
>JAWDGP010002676.1:12500-24419 GCA_033675545.1 Elysia crispata | reverse complement strand
AAAAACAGCAGTTGATATGGAAATATAAAAGAAGTTTGATACAAATTTGAACAAAGCTAAAAGGCAATTACTGTTTAAATATTATGGATGGAATAATAGCCACCCCCAAAAAATGAGCTGTATGCTTATGATTCATAGTTTCATAATTAATGAGTCATAAATTCACTTTCATTTCTTGTTGTCTCGACTGAAATTTGACGATCAAGAAGTTTGTGTTTGTTTTAGCGATTGAAATCAAATGCTTTTCTCACCTTAAATGGTTAGAAACCCAACATTTTCCCAATCTTGATTTTGCCTATATAAAAGGCTACAAAGTATAGACGACCTGGTTGGTTTGAAGGATATTATAAGTTTATATTCTACAAATTTGTTCTTTTATTTCTATTCAAAACATCGGACGATCAAGAAAATAACATATCTCAAAACTTGTAATTTTTTTTTTATTCAGTCCCTCCACATTAAGCTTAAGCTTCTGAAATTGACAAACAAAAGAAAAAAAAAGAAAAAAACTCAACAAAGAAATGCTCGCATTACAAACGAAACATGCAAACAAAGAGAAGATTTGAAATACTGATGAAGATAAAAAAGAAAAGGTTAAAAAAATGAAGAGCGTTTTAAATGGAAAAAAATCTCACTATCAGATAGATTACGAAACCTTTTTTCTTATGTTAGCCGTCTCTGTTATCAACAATAGCATAAAAAGTTAGCCGACTATTTTAATCAAACCATGATGATAGCATGTTAGCCCACTCATTTTAATCAAACCATGATAGCATGTTAGCCGACTATTTTTAATCAAAACCATGATAGCATGTTAGCCCGACTATTTTTAATCAAAACCATATAAGATAGCATGTTAATGCCGACTATTTTAATCAAGAAGCCATGATAGCATGTTAAGTAGAGCTATTTTAATCAAACCATGATAGCATGCTAGCCGACTATTTCTTTAACCATATTAACCATGATAGCATGTTAGCCGACTATGTTAATTAAACCATGATAGCACTTATGTTAATAAAACTATGGTAATTAAACCATGATAATATGTTAGCCGACTATTTTAATCAAACCATGATAGCATGTTAGCCGACTATGTTGAATCAAACCATGATAGCATGTGTAGCTCTCTATGTTGATCAAACTTCATGAGAGCATGGTAGCCCCCTATGTTGAATTAAACCATGAGCCCCTATGTTGAATTAAAACAGGAGAAAAGCATGGTAGCCCTCTATGTTGATTAACCCATGTTAGCATGTTAGCCCTCTATATTGATTGAATCATGATAATATTTTAGCCCTCTATGATGGTGAAGCCACGAAAGAGTGTTAGATCTCGATTTTTCTATTGCACTAAACTAATACTCGCTCTTTTTTTGTTCATAAAAAAAATTATGCCTGAAAGAAACAAAACAAACAAAATAACAACATCGTCCAGCTGTCTGTGCAGTATAAGGTTTGTGTGAGAGCCGTCAGCTGAATGTCACCCATCGGTAGACAGACTTCAACCAGCGCTCCTCTCTCTCTCTCTCTCTCTCTCTCTCTCTCTCTCTCTCTCTCTCTCTCTCTCTCTCTCTCTCTCTCTCTGTTTTCCGTCCACTAGGGACACACTTTGCTGCGTCGTCGTCTGCGTGTGGTGCAAAACCTGAAACGAAAGGTTTGACAGGAAATACGTGATGTTGGAGACAGACGCGCATGTTGCACTCATGGTATACAAGTCTGTAATGTTGTTTTGTGGCTGCTACGGGTTAAGTTTTGAAATTTTCTAAGAGGGTCAAAAGTGTTAAAAAAAGGAACAACGAAAAAAAAAAAGGTAAAGCTTTGATTTAAAACTGATGTTTGTCGTATAATATAACTGCTTCATAACACGTATGGCCTATACAGCTCATGATTTTTAGATTCTGAAGTTTTCCAATTTGCTATAACGGATGCCAATCTGGTAAAGTTTAATGGAAATATTTCTTCTAAGTTTCTTTCAGATTGAACGGGTGTAAGAGTTATAAATAATAGCCAATTTTATTGTTGTTGTTGTTGTTGTTGTTGTTGTTGTTGTAATATTATCATTATGATTCTTCTTCTTCTTCTTCTTCTTCTTCTTCTTCTTCTTCTTCTTCTTCTTCTTCTTCTTCTTCTTCTTCTTCTTCTTCTTCTTCTTCTTCTTCTTCTTCTTCTTCTTCTTCTTCTTCTTCTTCTTCTTCTTCTTCTTCTTCTTCTTCTTCTTCTTCTTCTTCTTCTTCTTCTTCTTCTTCTTCTTCTTCTTCTTCTTATTCTTCTTATTATTATTATTATTATTATTATTATTATTATTATTATTATTATTATTATCATTATCATCATCATCATCATCATCATTATTATTATTATTATTATTATTATTATTATTATTATTATTATTATTATTATTATTATTATTATTATTATTATTATTATTATTATTATTATTATTATTATTATTATTATTATTATTATTATTATTATTATTATTATTATTATTATTATTATTATTATTATTATTATTATTATTATTCTTCTTCTTCTTCTTCTTCTTCTTCTTCTTCTTCTTCTTCTTCTTCTTCTTCTTCTTCTTCTTCTTCTTCATCTTCATTTTTTAAATGCGTTTCATATATATTATTTTTTTTTTGTAATGTATTTGACCTGTGCTTTTCGGCTTGCAGTTTTGCAGCGTTCATCGCATCTTTGTGTATATCGAAGCCATCCTTTGCAGACGGGCTACAAGTCTGCGATCTGCTGATACATTCTTGACACTCGGAGTCAAAGAACTTGGGATGCTCGCAGTAGTGTTCCGTGGCCTTCCCTGCGGAAATCGAAGCACAAGAAGCCAGTGGTCAGTGCAACTCACCCGGTTATATTTTATGTTCTAGATACAAGTTTTGATTGGTTGGGAGTTGCACGTGTTACTGCTATGCATTTTGAATTAATTTTTCTTATAGATAAGATTGTGATGATTGACTTTGCATAATAATCATAACCTAATCTTTGAATTACAATCACTCCAATCAACTAGTCATACAAAATACAAAAAACAAAATGTTCTTAAAAATATGAAATAATTAAAAATAAAAAAAATAAAGAAATAAAGATCGATAAATAGGCTTGTAAAACATAGCTGCCATCGTTTGATTTCCATTAAAAAAATAAAATTAGATTTTACAGAAATTCAGAATGCGTCAGAGGCTTGAACAGGGAGAACTGGGTTCGTTCGTTTCTAACGAAAAAAAAAATTATTTAGCAAAGCTCCCCTTGACAGCGCCTCAAATCCGGCTCTACTCTGGAAATCAGCAGATTCTGTACTTTCGTATCTAAAGATCGTCGTAAACTGTTATTATTGAGAAGATCGTCGTAAACTGTTATTATTGAGAAAATCGTCGTAAATTGTTATTATTGAGAAGATCGTCGTAAACTGTTATTATTGAGAAAATCGTCGTAAACTGTTATTATTGAGAAGATCGTCGTAAACTGTTATTATTGAGAAGATCGTCGTAAACTGTTATTGTTGAGAAGATCGTCGTAAACTGTTATTGTTGAGAAGATCGTCGTAAACTGTTATTTTTGAGAAGATCGTCGTAAACTGTTCTAATTGAGAAGGCTAGCAACACCGTCAACCATCGCCTGCAGGTGCACTGGCTGGAAGGACCGCCTAGCTTTCCGTTTCTTCTATTTCAACCTTCGCGACAATGAATGTTCACAAGGATCTATTTGGTTTTCAAATAGTTTAGGATTTTTACAGTATTAGGTGACTTTTTCTCTATTCAATCTTTTCCGTTGCGGGTTTTCTCAAATTGCATCCTTAACTTAAACCAACGGTTACTGTAAAACAGCTTAAAATACAAAGTTACTCGAAGGAAAGAGAGATAATCACGTACCGTTGCAGCAGACGATATACGCTGTGCATCCTTTCCTCTTGCTGGACGCATATTCTCCATCTGGTCTCCCCGTGCACTCGTTCTCTGTTCGGTCAAGTCGACAAGATCATAATTTTAAAAAAAATAGATGCGGAATTTAAATTCAATGAAGTTCATTAAGGATGTTGTTCCCCCCTCCCCCCCCCCCCCTGACTAAATAATGAATTATATACGGCCTAACTAATCATGTTAGATTTTTAATATATCCATAACTTCTAAACATCCTCCCATTGATCTTTGGTTATTGTAAGAGAAGCTAAAGAAAGTTTCGAAGATAAAACGATGCTGATAAATTTGACCAGGTTACATTGGCCAAGCCGTGCACAGCTGTATGGGCAGTTACTAGCCATGCACAGCTGTGAAGGGAGAGTTACTACCCGTGCTCAGCTAAGAGGGAAGAATTACTAGCCGTGCACAGCTGTGAGGGGAGAGTTACTGACCGTGCACAGCTGTGAGAGAAGAGTTACTAGCCGTGCACAGCTGTGAAGGAAGAGTTACTGGCCCGTTAACTTAATTTGAAACCAAAGGGAACATTTATTGATACACGTATCTTTTTTGCTTAAACCTAACCCTAACGACTGTGTAAGCGCCCTCCCCCCCCCTCGCCACTCCCCCCTCTTTTAGCTCTGCCTCTTCTTCCTCCCCCCGTCTTCCTCCCTTTTCCCCCATGATATGAAGTATAACAGTTGTCTAATCATTTCCTTTGCAAACCGAATAGCTTGTGATTGCTTCAGAGCGCTTGGTGATTTTGCCCACTGTTTAATTAATTCCATGAACGTTGCTTCTCATATCCTCAACTGATTGGTTGATGGTCTTTACTACCCATTCCAAGGAATTCTACCTAAGTATAGATTGATTAATGCCGTAGAAATTAATGCTGGTAAGGGCTTTTTCTTGTATTAGAGGAAGAGGGGGGGGGGCGCTTGTCTCCAAAGATCTAGTACGATTATTCAAGCCTTAACCAAAATATTATGTAATGCTTTTCTAAAAGAAATTCCTAGAAGAACAAAAACAAAGAAAAAAGAAAAAAAAAGAATAAACAAGCGGATTCCAACAAAAGAAAGATGGTTTGATATGAATTTTACAAGCACAGGACTGGTAACACAAAATGTGGAATAAAAAGAATGTCTTCTCTAACCTCTCTAAGTAAAGTGTTGCCTCGCACAGACATGCAGAAATCCACATTTCAATAAATTGTGTACTTCCACAGACATCAAGTTTGTGTATACACAGGCCAACCACTATGTCTTCTCTAACCTCACTGAGTGAAGTGTTGTCTAGTACAGACATGCAGAAATCCACATTTCAATAAATTGTGTACTTCCACAGACATCAAGTTTGTGTATACACAGGCCAACCACTATGTCTTCTCTAACCTCACTGAGTGAAGTGTTGTCTAGTACAGACATGCAGAAATCCACATTTCAATAAATTGTGTACTTCCACAGACATCAAGTTTGTGTATACACAGGCCAACCACTATGTCTTCTCTAACCTCTCTAAGTAAAGTGTTGCCTCGCACAGACATGCAGAAATCCACATTTCAATAAATTGTGTACTTCCACAGACATCAAGTTTGTGTATACACAGGCCAACCACTATGTCTTCTCTAACCTCACTGAGTGAAGTGTTGTCTAGCACAGACATGCAGATATCCACATTTCAATAAATTGTGTACTTCCACATACATCAAGTTTGTGTGTACACAGGCCAACCACTATGTCTTCTCTAACCTCACTGAGTGAAGAAACCGTTACCTGGTTTGATCCTTGGTGGTGTTGAACAGAAAACTGAAAGATTTAAGGGAAAAAAATTGATAGAAATTGGTTAAAAACAGAACAAATCTCAGTGGTGATTGGTATGATGTGTCTATCTCTGATGGTAGCGGTGAGGATGCTGGGGAGGAGGGTGCGGAGAGTGATCATGGTCATGATGATGACGGTGAAGATGAGGAGGGGGAGGATAGTGAAGATACTGATGAGGATTATAATGATATGATGATGATGATGATGATGATAATGATGATGGTGGTGATGATGATGATGATAGTGGTGGTGATGATGATGATGGTGATGATGTTGATGATTATGATGATGATAATGATGATGATCTTGATGATGATGATGACGATGATGATTCTGGTGATGATGATGGTAGTGATGATGATGGTGGTGATGATGATGAAGATGATAATGATGATGGTGATTATGGTGATGATGATGATAATGATGACGGTGGTGATGGTGATGATGATGACGGTGGTGATGGTTATGATGCTGGTGCTGATGATAATGCTGACGATGATAGTGGTGGTGATGATGATGATAGTGGTGGTGATGATGATGATGATGATGGTGATGATGGTGATGATGATGATGATAATGATGATGATGATCTTGATGATGATGATGACGATGATGATTGTGGTGATGGTGATGGTAGTGATGATGATGATGGTGATGAGGATGATAATGATGATGGTGATTATAGTGATGATGATGATGATGATGATGATGATGATGATGACGGTGTAGTGATGATAACGATGATGGTTATGATGATGATGATGATGATGATGGTGATAATGATGCTGATGCTGATGCTGATGCTGATGATGATGATGATGATTATGATGATTATGATGATGATGATGATGAGGATGAGGAGGAGAAGGAGGAGGATAGTGAAGATGATAATGTGGATGATATTTATGAATGTATATATTAAAATAAATACAAGAAAAGTCTAGATTGCTTACCATTTCTTACTATTATGTGTTATTCGATATACATATATATATATAAAAAACGTTTTGAAATATTTTTGGTTGCATTAAGTTTTTATTACACCTTTCGATAAATTTGTCAAAATCTTTTGCGATTTTCCATTGTGTAGTTTGTTTTTTTTTTCAAAAATCGAGACAGGATTTTCCATAACAATTGATTTTTTCTACTCTTTGGCTACAGGTGTTTGGAAATCTACACATATTTTTTAATCCCACAAACTATATGTAGGGAGCTAGAATCTAAATCCAGACATAATTTTCTAAGGTCTTTAGACTTTTTATGCTTTTTTTTGTGACAAATTTCTTCAATAGAATTGTCAAAAGCGCCATCGATATTATTGTTTACTTCGGCGCACTGTTTCTTAAGTCTCACTGTCTTGTCTATCAATCTATATCTCGAAAGATCTACAGTATGAATTCTATAACATAATATACTAGCTTGGACTGCCAAACTTCTAGCTTTCGTACTCTTCGCTCCTTTCTAAGGTTTTTTTTTATACTAGTAACATATATCTTTGACAATTATTTTCAATTCACAATACCCCCAGAAAACTCCCAAAACCGAACAGAAAAACAAACTTCTCACCTTCTTGTTTTGTCCGTCCTTGACCGATACACATGCGCCATGTTGCCGGGGCATCCTCGCAGTATGCCGGGTTGGACAAGGCAGGGATACACTTCCTGGTCCTGGTTCTCGTCTGCTCTCCACGTGTGTTGCGGCGACACTCGCTCCAGCTGGTCCAGGCGCTGAGCGTGGATTGTTCTGGCGGGAAATCCCGATAATAAAGTAAACAGGCAGGCCCGATATTTGGTTCTACCGAATAAGGAGATTGTTACTTCCGGCGGTCAAATGACGGGAAATGGTTTCACACAGAACTAGAACGACGTCCATCAGGTTGAACGTACGTATTCACAATCACTCCGAATTAAAAAAAAAAGAAAAAAAAGAAAAAGAAAAACCAAAAACCAAAAACACTCAAACAGTGATTTATTTTTAAATTATGATAATGAAAGATGGCAGTTTGAGTGATCTCTCACGGCCTCAGTCCATAGCGGGGAGGCGCCGATTGCAGGCCGGAATTTAGTTAAAACTGTCTTAATTTCGCTATTTTTATGTATTAAGAAACTTGAAAAATTTTTTGGCTTAAATCTCAAGAGCAAGTTAAGCACGTAAGTAATAAATTTTTATACATAGGCCAGGGAAAAGTGCTGGTACGGTGCTCTTTTTTATGCTTGTTGTCATGGACAGGAAGTTTGTTGTGACCAAAACTAATATGTCAGACGACCCTAGCAACCCCTGAAACGAAAGGACAAAACAGTTGAAGTTTTTGCTCAGTCTGGACATCTGCGTGTCCTCATGAACCTGTGCAGGCCAAGTTTTATGAGAGGGCTGTAATACGCAGGATGTCGCGCGCCATAACATACGGCACGCACCGTGTTGGCTTCTGGATCCGACGCGCGTCTCCTATTGCAAACGGAAGTAGACTGTCCTATCACGTGATGACTGGCAGTTAAGGGGCTGTCCGTTACAGCACGGGTCTGGTGTGCGTTGACTCTAACAATCAGATCACGTGACCACTCACTGCATTGACATGTCTCCACCTGGACGCTGCTGGCAACACAGGTAACGTTAAGACACGTGACAATCAGACCACGTGACCACTCACTGCACTGACATGTCTCCACCTGCACGCTGCTACCAACACAGGTAACGTTACGACACGTGACAATCAGACCACGTGACCACTCTCTGCACTGACATGTCTCCACCTGCACGCTGCTACCAACACAGGTAACGTTACGACACGTGACAATCAGACCACGTGACCACTGCACTGCACTGACATGTCTCCACCTGCACGCTGCTACCAACACAGGTAACGTTACGACACGTGACAATCAGACCACGTGACCACTCTCTGCACTGACATGTCCCCTCCTGCACGCTGCTACTAACACAGGTAACGTTACGGCACGTGACAATCAGAATACGTGACCACTCACTGCACTGACATGTCTCCACCTGCACGCTGCTACCAACACAGGTAACGTTACGACACGTGACAATCAGACCACGTAAACACTCACTGCACTGACATGTCTCCACCTGCACGCTGCTACCAACACAGGTAACGTTACGACACGTGACAATCAGACCACGTGACCACTCACTGCACTGACATGTCTCCACCTGCACGCTGCTACCAACACAGGTAACGTTACGACACGTGACAATCAGACCACGTAAACACTCACTGCACTGACATGTCTCCACCTGCACGCTGCTACCAACACAGGTAACGTTACGACACGTCCCAGCCAGAGAGATGCACGGCCTGACGCGAGATCGAATCATGAGGCTGTTTGTGTGGAGCTCACACGGCTGCCAGGGGTACCAGCTCCCCCACTGTGGTGGGTCTAGATGTGTCCAGCGAGGGAAGGAGAAACACAGATCGGAAGTAGTTATGTAGAAATATATAAATATATATTTAGAACTGCATGATCGCTTCAATAAACCGGAAATATCCGAAACCATTCTAAACACTTGTAACAAACTTCTAGAGGTCTAAGAAACTCTTTTTCACGTTTAAAAAAATAAAAAGCAAGCTTAAAAGAGCCTGACTTTGAGTTGTGTTCACACAGAATTATTCTACAGTTCGGGCTTAATTTTAAAAAATCTGAAGTTTTCAAATCCTTATTTCTTTTTCGGTTGATTAATTTTAAAAAATTGTAAAAAAAAAACAAAAAAAAAAAACAGCCGTACCACACGGACAGCGCTTCCTCTCTGTGTCTGTCTGTCTGTCTGTCCTTCTGTCTGTCTGTCTGTCTGTCTGTCTCTCTCTCTCTCTCTCTCTCTCTCTCTCTCTCTCTCTCTCTCTCTCTCACAATATCTGTCTAACACGCGTCTATGTCAAGCATAATGACGATCAAACAGCTCAGGATAATAGCCATACCACAGGGACAGCACTTAGTCTCTGTGTCTCTCTGGCTCTGACTGTCTCTCTCTCTGTCTATCTGTCAGTGTGTCTGTCTGTCTCTTCCTCCGTCTCTCTCTCTGTCTCTCTCTGTCTCTGTCTTATCTCTGTCTCTCTGTCTGTCTTTCTGTCTGTCTCTCTCTGTCTCTCTCTGACTATCTGACTCTCTGTCTCTGTCTGTCTGGCTGTCTGGCTGTCAATCTCTCTCTCTCTCTCTCTCTCTCTCTCTCTCTCTCTCTCTCTCTCTCTCTCTCTCTCTCTTTCTGTCTAAATCCAAATAGAAAAGCAAAAACACCACACTTGGAGGATAACTTGGTAATAAATCCAAATAGAAAAGCAAAAACTTGTTGAAATCAATTATATTTTTAGTATAACTTGCTGAATTTTTTCCTACACACTCTGATGAAGCCACAATGAAGGCGAAACGTTTTTATGTGTAATATATACTTGTGTTGTTTCTTTTTTTAGTCCTGTAGTTATAAAGTAGTGTGCCTGCTTCTTTTTAAATCTTTGTCTGTCTGTCTCTCTCTATTTGTCTCTCTCACAATATTTGTCTTTCACACGTTTATGTCCACCATACTGACCATCAAACAACTTAGGACAAAGGCCATACCACACGGACAGCCCTTCCTCTCTGTGTCTGTCTGTCTGTCTGTCTGTCTGTTTGTCTCTCTCTCTCTCTCTCTCTCTCTCTCTCTCTCTCTCTCTCTCTCTCTCTCTCTCTCTCTCTCTCTCTCTCTCTCTCTCTCCCTCTCTCTCTCTCTATCTATCTATCTCTCTCTATATATCCCTCTCTGTCTCTCTCTCTCTCTATCCCTCTCTATCCCTCTCTCTCTCTATCCCTCTCTGTCTCTCTCTCTCCCTCTCTATCCCTCTCTCTCTCTCTATCCCTCTCTCTCTCTCTCTCTCTCTCTCTCTCTGAATATCCTCTTAGTCTATTCAAGCCAGCATGAAAGTCACTGTTCCTGAAGCATCTATTTTTAGTAGATGTGGATAGCTCAGGGGCTAAGTGACTGGTCTTGTCTCGGCAAGGCGATGGGTGCCGCATCGAGGCGCAGGTTCGATCCTTGTTCATTCCATCTGTTGTAATGTTTTCACGTCTTTCATCTTATTTATCGGTCTCGAGCTAGATCTAGGTTTGTGGTTGATTTTTCTATAATACTCCTCTCTCTTATTCTCTCTCTCTCTGCCTGTCTGTCTGTCTGTCTGTCTGTCTGTCTGTCTCTCTCTCTCTCTCTCTCTCTCTCTCTCTCTCTCTCTCTCTCTCTCTCTCTGTTTGTCTCTCTCACAATATCTTTCTATCACATACCTATATCCACCTTAATGACGGTCAAACAGATTAGGACAATAGCCATACCACACGGTCAGCGTTTGGTCTCTGTGTCTGTTTGTCTCTGTCTGTCTGTCTGCCTATCTCTCTCTCACACACACACGCAAACACACAATTTCTGTCTATCACGCGTCTATATCCACCATAATGACGGTCAAACAGATTAGGTCATTAGCCATACCACACAGACAGCGCATTGCTCTCTCTGTCTATCTGTCTCTGTGTGTCTGTCTGTCTGTCTGTCTCTCTCTGTTTGTCTCTCTCACAATATATGTCTATCTCACGTCTATGTCCTCAATAATGACGATCAAACAGCTTAGAACAATAGCCATACCACAAGGAGAGCGCTTCCTCTCTCTCTCTCATTCTCTCTCTCTCTCTCTCTCTCTCTCTCTCTCTCTCTGTCTCTCTGTTTGTCTCTGTGACAATGACTGTCTATCACGCGTCTATATCCACCATAATGATGTTGAAACAGCTTAGGACAATAGCCATACCACAAGGACCTGCGCTTGCTCTCTGTCTCTCTCTCTCTCTCTCTCTCTCTCTCTCTCTCTCTCTCTCTCTCTCTCTCTCTCTCTGTTTGTCTCTGTGACAATGACTGTCTATCACGCGTCTATATCCACCATAATGATGTTGAAACAGCTTAGGACAATAGCCCTACCACAAGGACCTGCGCTTGCTCTCTGTCTCTCTGTCTCTCTCTCTCTCTCTCTCTCTCTCTCTCTCTCTCTCTCTCTCTCTCTCTCTCTCTCTCTCTCTCTCTCTCTCTCTCTCTCTCTCTCTCTCTCTCTCTCTCTCTCTCTCTGTTTGTCTCTGTGACAATGACTGTCTATCACGCGTCTATATCCACCATAATGACGTTGAAACAGCTTAGGACAATAGCCATACCACAAGGACCTGCGCTTGC
>JAWDGP010002676.1:0-7500 GCA_033675545.1 Elysia crispata | reverse complement strand
AGCGGAAGAGAGAGAGAGAGAGAAAGAGAAAGAGAGAGAGAGGGAGAATCAGAGACAGTGAGAGAGGCAGAAAGAAAAAGAGAGGAAGACAGAGAGAATGAGCAGCTTTCTCTAATATACTCTTCACCTCTTTGTCACTCATTTCTCTCGCTTTCTCACTTTCTCTTTCTCCCTCCCTCTCTCTGTCTTTCTCACTTTCTCTCTCTCCCTCCCTCTCTCTCTCTTTCTCACTTTCTCTCTCTGCCTCCCTATCTCTCTCTTTCTCACGTTCTCTTTACCTCTCTCTCTCTTTCTCACTTTTCTCTCTCTCTCTCTCTCTCTCTCTCTCTCTCTTTCTCACTTTCTTTCTCTCTCTCTCTTTTTCTCTCTTCCCTATTCTCTTTTTTTTCTCTCTCTCTCTCTCTCTCTGTCTTTCTCTCTCTCTCCTTCTAATTTTATCTCTTTCTCAATTTTTCTCTCTCTCTCACTTTCTAAGTTTCTATCTTTCTCTCTTTCTTTCCGCCTTTCTAAGTTTCCCTCTTTCTCTCTCTCTCTTCCTCACTTTTTCTCTTTCTCTCTCTCTCACTCTCTCTCTCTCTTTCTCACTTTCTCTCTCTCTCACTCTCTCTCTCTCTCTCTCTCTCTCTCTCTCTTTCTCTCCGTCTCTTACCACAGTAACATCTCCTCTCCTCCAGCAGGTTAGTTGTGTCACATTCTGGACCTCCCCGGCAGTAACGCAATATTTCCCTCGTGGTAGGAATTGGGTGACAGTGACGTCGCCGAGTCGACTTAAGAGGGTTTCCTGTACATTCCTCCCATGGCGTCCAGCCACTCAACACGCGAGGGACTGTGGGAGGGGGGGAGAGAGAGAAACCGAGACTTCGGTGACAGTGACGTGTCGAGGTGAGAGGGTTTCCTGTACACTCCTCCCACGACGTCCAGCCACTCAACACGCGAGGGACTGGGGGGGGGGGGGGGGGGGGGGGGGGGGAGAGAGAGAAACAGAGAATTCGGTGACAATGACGAGTCGACTTGAGAGGGTTTCCTGTACACTCCTCCCACGACGTCCAGTGAGAGAGAGACAGTGAGACAGAGAGACAGACAGTTGGGTGACAATGACGAGTCGACTTGAGAGGGTTTCCTGTACACTCCTCCCACGAAATCCACCCACTCAACACGCGAGCGACTGGGTTGGGGGGAGAGAGAGAAACAGAGAATTCGGTGACAATGACGAGTCGACTTGAGAGGGTTTCCTGTACACTCCTCCTACGACGTCCAGTGAGAGAGAGACAGTGAGACAGAGAGACAGAGATCTGGGTGACAGTGACGTCACCGAGTCGACTTGAGAGGGTCTCCAGTACACTCCTCCCACAAAATCCACCCACTCAACACGCGAGGGACAGACAGAGAGAGACAGACAGAGAGACAGACAAATGGGTGACAGTGACGTCACCGAGTCGACTTGAGAGGGTCTCCAGTACACTCCTCCCACAAAGTCCACCCACTCAACACGCGAGGGACAGACAGAGAGAGACAGACAGAGAGAGAGACAGAGAGACAGACAAATGGGTGACATTGACGTCACCGAGTCGACTTGAGAGGGTCTCCAGTACACTCCTCCCACAAAATCCATCCACTCAACACGCGAGGGACAGACAGAGAGAGACAGACAGAGAGAGAGACAGAGAGACAGACAAATGGGTGACATTGACGTCACCGAGTCGACTTGAGAGGGTCTCCAGTACACTCCTCCCACAAAGTCCACCCACTCAACACGCGAGGGACAGACAGAGAGAGACAGACAGAGAGAGAGAGACAGAGAGAAAGACAAATGGGTGACATTGACGTCACCGAGTCGACTTGAGAGGGTCTCCAGTACACTCCTCCCACAAAGTCCATCCACTCAACACGCGAGGGACAGACAGAGAGAGACAGACAGAGAGAGAGAGACAGAGAGAAAGACAAATGGGTGACATTGACGTCACCGAGTCGACTTGAGAGGGTCTCCAGTACACTCCTCCCACAAAGTCCACCCACTCAACACGCGAGGGACAGACAGAGAGAGACAGACAGAGAGAGAGAGACAGAGAGAAAGACAAATGGGTGACATTGACGTCACCGAGTCGACTTGAGAGGGTCTCCAGTACACTCCTCCCACAAAGTCCAGCCACTCAACACGCGAGGGACTGGGAGGGAGGGAGGAGGGAGAGAGACAGAGAGAGAGAAAGAAGAAAGAGAGTGAGAGAGAGAGATACAGAGCGAGATACAGAGAGAAACAGATACAGAGACAGAGAGAAACAGATACAGAGACAGAGAAATGGGGACATTGACGTCACCGAGTCGACTTGAGGGAATCTCCAGAGCACGCCTCCCGACGTCCAGCCACTCAACACGCGAGGACTGGGAGGGAGGAGGGAGAGTGAGAGAGAGAGAGAGAGAGAGAGAGAGAGAGAGAGAGAGAGAGAGAGAGAGAGAGAGAGAGTTGGGTGACAGTGACGTCGGCGAGTCGACTTGAGAGGGTCTCTAGTTCACTCCTCCACGACGTCCAGCCACTCAACACGCGAGGGACTGGGAGGGAGGGGAGGAGAGAGAGAGACAGAGAGAGAGAAGAGAGAGTGAGAGAGAGATACAGAGCGAGATACAGAGAGAAACAGATACAGAGACAGAGAGAAACAGATACAGAGACAGAGAAATGGGTGACATTGACGTCACCGAGTCGACTTGAGGGAATCTCCAGAGCACGCCTCCCACGACGTCCAGCCACTCAACACGCGAGGGACTGGGGAAGGGGAGAGAGTAGGAGAGAGAGAGAGAGAGAGAGAGAGAGAGAGAGAGAGAGAGTTGGGTGACAGTGACGTCGGCAGTCGACTTTGAGAGGGTCTCTAGTTCCTCCTCCCACGACGTCCAGCCACTCAACACGCGAGGGACTGGGAGGGGAGGGGGAGGGAGGCGAGAGAGAGAGAGAGAGAGAGAGAGAGAGTGAGAGAGAGTTGGGTGACAGTGACGTCGGCGAGTCGACTTGAGAGGGTCTCTAGTTCACTCCTCCCACGACGTCCAGCCACTCAACACGAGAGGGACTGGGGAAGGGGAGAGAGTAGGAGAGAGAGAGAGACCCGAAAACTAGCATGCTTTTAAGCATAAAAATATCTGAGGCCTTGTATCACTTTGAACTAAGCCCCCGTCGGGCAGGATAACTTGACGAGCTGAAGGCCTGAAATTTCGCCTCCGATGTTAAAAGGATCTAACCCTGAAAGAATGTCCTTGCGGCTATGAAAGCAGAAGTTATAATCCACCATACACGCTAGCTCTGCCTTATGACGAAAGCTGTTAGGTTATGTTTCTTGAGAGGATTTCAACGCAGTCAGATTTTTGTGTGCGTGTGTGTGTTAGTTTTTGCTGATTTAAAACTTTAAAGGAAAAGAATTAACACGTAATAAAATTTGAGATTATCAAACAAGTTTTGCACTTTCTCTGCCAATTCATCGTAAAAGAGTAACAACAACCCTCCCCCCCCCACCAAAAAACAAAAAAAAAAAGGTTTGTACTATCTTTGTGCAGATCTATTCATATCACTCAAGGTTTGCAGAACCGAAGACCAAGTATGCGTTGTGGAAACAAGATTTACCTTTATCACAAGGTTTGTCCCAAGAGCAAGGTTCACAAGTACTACAGCAAGCTAGGCACTTACCACAGCAAGATTTACGCATATTGCAACTAACTGCAATAATATTTACATATATTAACAGCAATATTTGCACACATAGCAAGATTAACAATTACCGCAACAGGCTAAATTAAATCACTTTTCAAAGATAACCATAGGGTTTTGCAACAAGATTTACACTTGCCACAGCAGGTTTTGCACACATATTACAACAAGGGTTGCTCTTAATAAAAAGAGGTTTGCAAATACCATCACGGCAAGATTTACAATTACAAAAACCGGCTAGAGCTTCGATCATACATTATTGCAACGAGATTTTCACTACTTACCATAACATGTTTTACACATGAGAATACCACATGGTTTGCACCTGCCGCACCACGATTTACAACATTGCAACCTAGATTTCCACCTGCCACACCACGATTTACAAATATTGCAACTAGGTTTGCACCTGCCACACCACGATGCTTACAAATATTGCAGCTAGGTTTGCACCCTGCCAGATCACGATTTTTTACAATTATTGCAGCAAGATTTACACCTGCCAGATCACGATTTACAAATATTGCAACAAGGTTTGCACCTGCTGATCACGATCACGATTTGCATAAACATTCCAACAAGGTTTGCACCTGCCATTACACCACGATTTACAAACATTCCAACAAGGTTTGCACCTGCCAGACTACGATTTACAAATTTATAATCCAACAATGGGTTGCCTGGGCACCTCGCCTATCCACGATTGACAAATATTGCAACAAGGTTTGCACCTGCCAGACTACAATTTACCAAACATTCCAACAAAGGTTGCCTGCACCTTGCCACACCCACAATTTACAAATAATTGTGCAACCAGGATTGCAATCTTCACCTGCCAATGATTTACCATGATATTTCATGTAACATTGCAACAAGGTTTGCACCAGCCATACCCACTATTTGTCAACAAAAGTATTGCAGCGTTTCCAAGTTTTGCACCAGCCACACCTAATGATCTAGCAAATATTTGGCAACAAGGTTTGCACTTACAACAACAACAAGGCGTTCCTGCCATCTCACAGTCGTATATGTGTTGCTCCGTGAAGGCTTGTCGCCCTCTACAATATTTTTTATCACCAGTTTTTCCAAGCTACCTTGGCAAAGTACGAGTTTCTGCTCAAAGCAGAGACCAATGGAGGGGGAAAGAACAAGATAGATTTGGATCTAGCTTAAACAGTGAAAAGCAGATATTTTCCTACCTCCTTTGACATGTAAGAAAAGTCTTAGTGGTAATTATGATAGTAAATAATAATAATAATGATGATAATAATAATAATAATAATAATAATAATAATAATAATAATAATAATAATAATAATAATAATAATAATAGTAAGAAATAATAATAATAATAATAATAATAATAAGGTTTTAATAAATAATAATAATAATAATAATAATAAATAAATAATAATAATAATAATAATAATAATAATAATAAGTAATAATAATAAAATGATAATAATAATTTATAATAATAATCATAACAATAATAATAATTAATAATAATAGTAATAATAATAATAATAATAATAATAATAATAATAATAACTAATAATAATAGCAAAGCAGCAGCCATTGTATAGCATTATAATAAAACTATTTATTATAATAATAATAATGGATGGATGATGAGGATGTGCTGATGCTTATGGTAAGATTGTTCAAAAGTAGAAAATCACCTAAAAAAGTTGTACTCAATAAATAATCGCTTAAAAAACTTTCCAGCAATATTATGATATTTGTTCAGTTCAAGCAGAATCAGGGTTTTAGTTCCTTTATAGAAATTTATCTTGGTAAACAACAGAGCGAAAGAACTTGGTCCATTGCCAGATAACTTTCATGGTGGATGCGTATGCTACATCATCTGCTTTCCGCTGCCAGTTCAGCAGTTTGTTTCTAGAAATAGCGGCGTTAGTGGAACTTCCCAGTTCTCTGAAAAGCTTTGTTGTTTTATGTAATTTCATCGTTGCTGGCAAGTCACCTTTGTCTGGCATCCTTTTGCCCTCCCACACGGTTTCAGCAGTGTCAGCGCTCGTCAAACAGTCCTTCATTATTGTTGCAGTTAATTTATCCTGATCCAAGGTCCCAAAAGGGAGCAGGAGCTATGGCACGGAAAACAAGGCAGTGGTATTTACGTTCAATAAGATAGAGCTAAAAAAACAAACGGATAATGATATTAACGATAATAACACAAACAACAACAACAATAATAATAATATTAAAAAAGTAAATAATAATAATAATAATAATAATAATAATAATAATAATAATAATAATAATAATAATAATAATAATAATAATAATAATAATAATAATAATAATAATAATAAGTAAAATTACATCTTCATGGTAAACAATTTAAAAAAAAACTTCTGCTGAAAATTTGATACAAGCGCGGTTTTCTACCTAGTCGTGTAATTGTGTGCAATGTTCTCATTATGGAATATATGGAAGCGGGGGGATAAGGGTGTTATGAATGGCGGTTATTACTGTTATAACCGCAATATGGTATTTGCTATGTCTACTCCTTCACTTGAAGATCTTGCAATGAGAAGTGACTTTAACATGGAAAACAGGAGCTTTAAATGCCTCTCTCTGTCTGTCTCTGTCTCTATGTCTCTCTCTCCATCTCTCTCTGTCTCTTTCCGTCTCTCCCTCTCTTCCCTCCTCTCTCTCTCTGTCTCTGTCTCTGTCAGTCTCCCCCTCTATCCCTCTCTCTGCCTTTGTCTCCCTTCCTCTCTCTCTCTCTCTCTGTCTCTCTCTCTCTTCTCCTCCTGCCCCCCCTCTCCCTGTGTGTCTCTCTGTGTCTCTCTCTCTTCCCTCCCCCTCCCTGTCTCTGTCTCATGTCTGTGTGTCCCCCCCCCCCCCCCCCCCCCCCCCCCTCTCTTCCTCCTCCTTCTCTCTCTCTCTCTCTCTCTCTCTCTCTCTCTCTCTCTCTCTTCCCTACCCCCCTCTCTCTCACCCATACCTTTTCCAATAAATGTAATACTACATATTTTATCCATATGGGATAAGTACTCGCCCTCACCACAACAAGGTTCCATATAACAGGAAGTGCGTGACTTTCTTTGTCATCGCGCGCTTGCGTCTCCACACGTACCGCATGGGCACGTCCGGTTCGCTTGGAAACGAGTTACAGTAAACAATGATAAAAATAAGTAAAAAGATACTAGGTTCATTGAAGAACTTTCGCATTACAAAAGTTACGTGATTCCCCATTTAAAAATAGGGAAATATTCGCAAAAGCACTGGAAAAGTAAAAAATATAAATCTACTAATATTTTTCACTTTTTTCACAATCTGTTTTTTAGATTCTTTATACGCTTGATTTCAAAGCTGAAAATTTTTCGCAAAAGTACATAAAAGTGCACTTTGTCGCGATATTTCTTAGCCGCGCAGATTTTTAAATTCTTTAAATTTAAAAAAAAACTCAATCTGCAAATAGATTTTGGATTTTACCAAATTAGTTAACTATTCCTATTCTAGAAGTAGGAAACTAATCTATAACAGATACTCTAAGATGATCAAATCAAATTACTGGTGTTGAAGCTGGATCAATGAACTGATGGTTCAATAAAGAATGATTGGTTGAACGAATGAAGAGCGCGACAAGCCCAGTCACACTCACTAATGTCGTAGGGACTCTTGCGTGCCTAAATGTTTTATCTTATTCAGGTACTTCTTTGTTTGATATAAGCTCTTCCATAACACGGTGATCTCAAAACTTCTTTTGCAAATAAAACATAAGCCCCGTCAGGCAGTCCAGAACTGGAAAGGCGAGACCTTATGTTTACCTACCGAGATTGTGG
>JAWDGP010002675.1:625000-627669 GCA_033675545.1 Elysia crispata | reverse complement strand
GCCTACCATTCCACCATCTCCGAGGTCACCTTGAACTTTCCCAGACAGGGTCAGAATTTCGCACTAAATCTGGAAAGATTCACTCTCCATTCTTGAAGTCATTTTTTAGTATCCCTGGAGCTGAAATACACCCTCTGGTCGCGTCCCTCGAAAATCAGCTACTTTACACATCCATACTCTTCTGTCATTACTTCAATCCTCACTGACCTCTGGTTTCCGCCCTCCATTTTCTTAGGGCAATAAACGCCCCCAGCACCGGATATCCGAAGTTATTGTTAGAAGGAAAAAACTTTTCAGGTCGAGAAGGTACTTTCATCTAAGGAGAATAGCAGGAGGGAAAAAAATCAACAAAACACACGCAAAACACCATCAAACGAAAGATTAAGTCTTTATTCCGCTCTAGTTTCTCCCATTGTATGACACAGCCACCTCCCTGCTTGGCCTTGCTTACTGCTCCTGGTGTCCGAAAAATACGTGGCCGAAAAAAATATGAGGAATCGACTCAATCTTTTTAAACGCGTATCAGAAAGCTTGCAATTCCCGCTGAAAGTGCATAATGGTGTACTGCCTTTCGGGAACTCAAAGCTGTGCATTTATTTGAACTTACATGATAGGGAAGTTAAAAAAGATCTATAAATAGATGTGGATTCTACCTAATTAGAAATATTATTATTACATGTAAAGCTTGACTTGTGTAGATGTCTTGAGTTATAGAACAACGCTAGCGCTATATATGGTCTAGTCTGTTTTCTCAATATTTTTATTATTATTATTATTATTATTATTATTATTATTATTATTATTATTATTATTATTATTATTATTATTATTATTATTATTATTATTATTATTATTATTATTAGGAGTACTATTATTATCATAATTATAATTCAAAACAGATTCTAATAAACCAGCGCGATATGTTTACTGTTCATCATGTGACATCACATTTTTTTAAAGTAAGTTTCACACAGTCCGCTTACTGTCCAAAAACTGCGGAAACTAAACAGACGTTTAGTCCAGACTTTCTCTCCTTACGTCAGTTGGAAAAGCTCCGCTAATCTACGGGATTCCAGGCGGTAATCTGTTTGTGTGTACCGCTAATGTAAACCTGTCCCAGACTAAAACCATTTCCTCTACATCTTTACCGGGGCTGCCCGATCTTTGGCTTCTGGACGACCAAAAGCGAGGCAGTAATCAAAAGTTAGTCTTCACTGGCTTTCACTCTCTCTTTCTATCTCTGTCTGGCTGTCTGTCTCTGTCTGTCTGTCTGTCTGTCTCTGTCTCTGTCTATCTGTCTGTCTGTCTGTCTGTCTGTCTGTCTCTCTTTCTCTGTCTCTGTCTCTGTCTCTCTCTCTTTCTTACCCTGTCTGTGTGTGTGTCTCTCTCTTTCCTACTCTGTCTGTGTATGTCTCTTTCTATCTCTTTCTCTCTCTCCTTCTCTCTCTGTCTGTGTCTTTCTCTTTCTCTCTCTCTCTCTCTCTCTCTCTCTCTCTCTCGCTTTTTACTTCATTCTCTCTCCTTGTTACTGTTAGAAAGAACTAGTTATGATTATGTTTCTATTTATTTAAGTTTGATATCACCAGGAATGTGGCTGATACGCCTGTAAAGTGGACTGAAACCCAGCTGGTCGAAGTGGCTCCAAGAAACCATGCAAGAGTGAACCTTAAAGGACTGTGAGCTCGGATACAAGCGGAAACATCGAGTGGATAATCTGTATAAGAATTGTACTCTTCCGTCACTGTTCATTTGTGTGAACAAGAAAAAAACATTCTTCAAAAGATAGTAAAGATTGTAGCTTTCAACTACAGACAATCTCATTTCTTCAGCTATTTTATGTCTATCAAAAAATTATTTGATTTATCAAGAAAAAAAAGCCAGAGATAGTAATCGGAACATAATAAACATCCAACTAGCTAATCCAAACCATGGCAACCATCACAGACTGGTGGTTTTCAATAGAGTATAGACCTTTCACGTACCAGCACAGCCTCTACAAAGCCCCAAAAGGAAGTGACAGAGTGGTCAAGATTGACAGGCGACTCGGACGTCTCATGGCCGGCTGGGTGGTCACGGGATGCACAGAACCGAGATGTTGACCTAGGGACGACAACTCTATACAGAATGGACTGTCACAGCAATGTCATTAGAATGTCTGGCGAGAAGCTGGGGATATGGGGGAGAGGTCAAAATGCCTGATCACACATTGGGAAATATTAGTGCGAGAGGTACAATTGCCCGGTTACATACTGAGAGATATAGGGGAGAGGTCAAAATGCCTGGTTAGACAATGGGAGATATTGAAAATAGGTCACAATGCTTAGTCACACACTGGGAGATATATGGAAGAGGTTGCAATGCCTGGTTACATACTGAGAGATAGGGGGGAGAGGTCATATAACCTGGTCAGACACAGGAAGATATGGGGGAAAGGTCACAATGCTTGGTCGGCGAATGGAAGTTATGGAGAAATGTCTCAATGACACTAGGAGTCATGGGGGAGAGGTCACATCGTCTAGTCAAACACTGGGAGACATAGGGAGAGGGGGAAGTCACATCGCCTGGTCAGATACTGGGAAATATGAGGGAGAGGTCACATCACCTGGTCATACATTAGGGTTTATGGTAGAAGGTCACATCGCCTGGTCAAACATTGGGAGATATGGTGG
>JAWDGP010002675.1:592500-612500 GCA_033675545.1 Elysia crispata | reverse complement strand
TGCTTCAGATATCTTTCTGTTTGACAACTTCCTTAAATTTCATGTTTCTACTCTTTTTTTTTTTTTTTTTTTTTAAATTTACTGCAACTGATTTTTAACAAGTGGAGGATGTCAGGGCTCTAGAGGATCAGTTCTGGTCACACCAGCCTCGAGAGATTCCAGTTCAGTAACAAACGACAACTGTCTGAGGCGGCGTGTCTTCTCTCTCACCCCGAGACTGTTGCACGTAGTGGACGACTGTTCGGCAAGTGTAACAGATCAACTGTTACACTTATGTCACGACGTGTTCTATCTATTAATAACTTTATCATATTGAGCGGTCTGCGGAATTTTACAATCATTTGAACACCGCGGGGGAGCTTAAGATTGGGACGAGGAAGGAGATTCAACTTGTTCTATATTTCTAAAGCAAATAAGAGCGTCTGCCATGATAGCTGTAGCGATGTCATCGATAACACGAAAGCGTGTAATTCCTTCAGATGTTTACACCACTCTGCTTCGGAAAGCTTTTCAAGGGTTCCTCAACATGTGATAACAGAAAGTTTCTAGTGGTTGATGTCAAGCAGAAGATTACCGTCTGAAACTAATGAAACATGCAGCAATTTGAGTTTTTTTTTTCTTAATGATTAAGGTTTTTAATCGATGCAGGTTTCGTCTGCTGTTAAAGTATGATCTAAACACCCAATCTCCGGCTGATTTCCACAGCGTCTCAACTGGACAGCCTGGTCTGCTGGATGTGGCGTTCAAAGTTACAGACACTGTAGGGAAGTGTGGAAGTTCTGGCTGAGACTTCATACCGTAGATATGGTAAACCTCATTGTTCATGGGAAGTGAGAGACGCTATGTAAGAGAAACTCTTCTAATGTGAAAAAACGGACTAAACAGTTCATATCGAAGAAAATAGCCTCTCAACGTAATCAAAGCTGGCGATAGGGGTTCACGCTATTTATTGTGGTAAGATTAGGGCTGGGCATAAAATATCACAACAAAAGCCATAGCGCAACTTGACGGAGACTAAAGTACGGTGATCTAAGAGTACAAAACTATTTCTATGCACGAGAACCTGTACAGACATAGCAGACGTACTCTAATGAAAACCCGGAGGAGATGCCTGTATTATAGATCTACCTGTTCTGGTAAGGTGTTAGACACAATCAGGAGAGTTTAAAGTTATGATTTGATGGCAAAAACCCAGAGCTCTTCCAGAGCATAGTTAAGAAATGTGGTTTTTTTGTTTTTTGTTTTTTATTACGTTATCATTCTCAGTGAGAATGTTGCTCCTTGCCACTGTGCTCTATGATACAATGACACAGAAAAGTTTTTATTATTTTTTTTTTTCAATCTGTTTGGTATAGTAATAATAGACCTACATAATATTGTCTTTAATAAATTTAGCCTCGGACTCGTGAGCACACATAAGCCATTATTCTAGGTTCGGACACGTCAAATCAAACACACACTCTAATGTTGTCATCAATATCAGTATGTCATCTTGCAGGCTTTTGGCTCCAATTCTAAACTGCTACAGATACATGTAAACCTCCATCCAACTAAATTTCATTTCCTCCGTACCAAAACGTAAGTTAATTTTCCCAGAGATCTTTAAGAATATGTGTAGAATTACTGATTACTGAGACAGCTCAAGAATTCCTTGAACAGCGGCTTGAAAATTTTGAAAACCATCTTTGAAATATGTCGGCGTCACACCATGGACCTATGGTCTTGAGGTACCCAAGCTGATCCTGTGAGAGAGAGAGAGAGAGAGAGAGAGAGAGAGAGAGAGAGAGAGAGAGAGAGAGAGAGAGAGAGAGAGAGAGAGAGAGAGAGAGAGAGAGAGAGAGAGAGAGAGAGAGAGAGAGAGAGAGAGAGAGAGAGAGAGAAACTGTCACGTCACTGATGGTTCTAAACAACGTCAGACCAATAAAGCACCAGACATCACAACCTCCGGTAAGCCTCAAAGCTTCAACGAGCAGTGAGTTTACTTAGAAAATGTTACACCCTCCACGAGACCTGTTGTTTTAGGTCGCAGAGAAGTTTGAACACATTAAGGACTGTAAGTTGTTGAGGGACAGTGAAACATCACTAGATAAGATCTGGTAAACAAACTTTACTGAGACCAAGTGCAGGACAGCAAGACAAGTGACGCCCTGATTATTCTCCCCAGTCCAGAACTACTGGTACCAATATCCCCTATACCTGAAAGGGAGGGGCAAAATGAAGCATACATTCCTAACATTGTCAAAATAAAACATTAAATTTGTCAACAAATTTCTTTTGATTGGCAAGAAGAGGCCAATTGAATCTTGAATTTCAATCTTTCCTCCGACATCGATACTATCCTTATGATAACTATCATATTTACATTATGATCAAAACCAGACTAGGTGCACTCTTAGATGAACTATTTTCTGTCTATCTTTCGAACCTATTATCGAAATTAAAGTTGAGAGAAAAACCTTATCCAAGAAGCGCGGTATCTTATTTATGGCCATTCTCCTACTAAAACCTTATCCAAGAAGCGCGGTATCTTATTTATGGCCATTCTCCTACTCGACACCTGCTTCCCATTCTCTAACTTTATTTTTTTATACCTCCTTCTTCCATTCTCTCTTTTCTTTTTTCGCTCCTTGACATCTAATTCACCCTCTTTTTTTTCTACGTATGAACTAGTACTTCTACTTCCTTTGCTGAAGCTACTGCTTCTTCTATTGCTGCTGCTGCTGCTGCTGCTACTACTACTACTACTACTATTACTACTACTACAACTACTACTACTACTACTACTACTACTACTACTACTACTACTACTACTACTACTACTACTACTACTACTACTACTACTACTACTACTACTACTACTACTACTACTACTACTACTACTACTACTACTACTACTACTACTACTACTACTACTACTACTACTACTACTACTACTACTACTACTACTACTACTACTACTACTACTACTACTACTGCTGCTGCTGCTGCTGCTACTGCTACTACTGCTCCTCCTCCTCCTCCTCCTACTACTACTACTACTATTGCTGCTGCTGCTACTGCTACTACTGCTCCTCCTCCTCCTCCTCCTACTACTACTACTACTACTGCAAATGCTCATGCTTCTGCTATAACAACAACAACAACTACTACTACTACTACTGCTTCTTCTACTACTACTACTACTACTACTACTACTACTACTACTACTACTACTACTACTACTACTACTACTACTACTACTACTACTTCTAGAACTAAATCCTTCATGTGCTCCTTTAATTACCGCTAATTTACCTCTGCTTCGATTACGACACTGAATTCTCTGAAAAGTAATTTAACTTTGCATGCGGTTTACTATTAATTTATTTTTATTTTTTTTGTACAAAACTCAAGAACGAATCAGACACTTTCTCTGGGCTCCTCACAGTAACTTCCCGAGCTTAAAACACGAAAAACGCAGTGCAAGGTAAAGTTAAAGTTGTCCAAACTTACAGAGGTGCTACAACAAGGCGTACTCTCGGAGAACCTCACCGCAGCAGACACAACGAAACATAAACACTGCCATCGGTTAAAAATAGCACACACAAGTTATAAATAGCACACCCATGTAACCTGCGTTTCAGGTCAGTGCTTTCTTTAGTGAGGCGATATTTTGTGCGGGCTCTACAGCACCGCGAGCAGGCGACTTCTGTGCCGTCTCAGGGCGCTGAGAGAGAAGGGGGGCATGCTCGGTAGTGTAACTATGCCTGGTGAAGAGAGTGAGAGCCTGGACCAAGTGTAACCGTTATGCCAGCGTGTAGACCTCAATCTAATCTAGGCTTTTATCTAGATCTAGACCTTGGCACTGGCAGGACTTCTTAGATTTTCGTTTTCGGAAAAAAAGTTATCAAAATCAGATCTTGACTGGCTTGTAATTGTAATCTAGATCTAGATTCTAGTTTGTGCTCGGACTTGGTCAAATATGCTGTTCAACTGGGCATTTTTGGACGTGTGTGTAGATCTATTTGCTTTCTCTTATTATTTTCAAAATGATTCCGAAACTAAAAGTTATGATTGAGTGATCTTCAGGAGGACCCATAACAAACAGTGCCGTTTGAATAGAGTACACTAGCTAAAATCAAATCAGCTGGACGGCGCAACCGGTGTCATTAACCTGACGATAACCTACACAAACACACTGTGTTTCAGCGCTCAGCAGCCGCGGTCTGTGTGTTCAAAATGGCGAACGCCAGTAGTTGTAGCAACGGTGAGCCGTCCAAGAAAGAAACTCGGGTGAATTTTGAGCCAGGAACTTCGGGAATAGAATCGGATCAAGTTGAAGTTACTATTCACAATGCTTCTAACGGGCACAGGAGCAGAAAAGCTAGTTACCACTATCTACCAAAGCCTTTCGAAAGATCGAATGGCAGTCTGATGAATCCAAAGTTCGACAGTAAAGTTTTAGAAGGCTATCTTGTGAAATGCTACTTTCCTCAGGTTAGAAGGTTATTCAGACACATTCTGCTTTATGTAGCAATAGCTTCATGTTGCTGGGCTCTGTTCTTCATTCTGATGCGTGTGTTTCACGGATCAGATCATTGGGTGTACTTTTTGATAGGCTCAGTTATTTCGCTGCTCACAATGATAGCACTGCTGCTTTTCACCCGCTCTCCAAACTACGAGAGACACCCTCAAATGGTGGCCATCTTTTTAGCCATATTTCTTATCATTGCTATACAGCTGCCCTTTATTTTTAAAGACGCTGACATTTCCCCAATTGGGACTTTCTTCGGTGTTGTAGAAATTTTGATATTGTTGTACTCATTTTTTCCTATCACGCTTTTTGCTGCTGCTGGATTCGGGGGCTTCCTGTCCATTTCATATGAAATCCTCATTGCACTACGTTACGATAAAATGCAAAGTGCTGAGTACATTATTTGCAAACTTCTGCTTCATTTTATCATCCATTTTATCGGCTGTTTTATGTACATTATGACCAACACACGAATGCGCAGCAACTTCTCAAAGATTTGCCAGTCTGTTAGTGCTCAAGAAGAGTTGAAGAGAGAGAGAGAAACAAAAGAAAAGATGATTCACTCTCTTATGCCGCAGCATGTAGCCAATATGGTCATGGCCACACATCCGTCCAAAGATGAAGCTGACGGAGATGATGATGCAGATGAAGCAGAAAAGAAGAAGAAAAAGAGGGGAAAATCAGTGAGAGGTGAAATTATCTTCCGTAAATTTCAGATGGATGAGATGAAAAATGTGAGCATTCTCTTTGCGGATATTGTCGGATTTACGAAAATGAGCTCCAACAAGACGGCCGAGCGCTTGGTGAGTCAGCTGAATGACCTGTTTGGTCGGTTCGACTTGCTCTGCAATGAGTCCGGCTGTGAGAAAATCAGCACATTGGGAGACTGTTATTACTGTGTGTCGGGATGTCCCAATCCCCGTCCTGATCACGCTATTTGCTGTGTCGAGATGGGACTCAGCATGGTGATAGCTATCAAAGCTTTTGATGAAGATCACAATGAAGAGGTAGGTTCAAAGATGCTTCGTCTTTGTTAATAGGCAACCTTTAATTTGCGCTCATCATAAAGTCTATATGCCTCTTCCAGTTTTATTTATTAGAAAGAACTTGTGAAAAATAAATCCCCCCAGCCCTTTGATGTGAGATAATTATTATATTAATAACATTAAGTCGCTATCATTTTCACGGTCTGCTCATAATATCCACTTCGGCTCGTTCTTTCTGCAGTTTTTTCAAAATGATTTTTGGGTGTCATAAACTACCTAGGAATCAATGTATGGTGAAGAGTGCCTGGCACCTAATGAGATATTCTATGAAATTTTCTCGAACGACCAATCTTTACAAAATAGGTGCAACCAGGGGCACAATTTTTAAATCTTTTCTCACATGTCTTGCTTCCAGTTCCAAGTAAAGACTAAGTCTCCTTTAGTGATCAATCTGCTGGTTATGGGGTAACACTTACAGAGTTAATACCTTAAAATGTCCACATTTGTAATGAAATAGATAGTTTAATACCTTAAAATGTCCATATTTGTAATGAAATAGATAGTTTAATACCTTAAAATGTCTATATTTGTAATGAAGAAGATAGTTTAATACCTTAAAATGTCCATATTTGTAATGAAATAGATACTTTCAGAGCTCTCCTAGATGATAAAGCTGAAAAGAGCTTACCTTTATACTTATATAGTCTTTTTTTTTGTTTCATTGGAAAAGTATTAAAAAAGGAATTATATTGAGAGGTAAAATGAAGTTAATGAAAGATATAGTTTTTGTCAGTATAATGCAACACAGGAATTTTGCAGCCTGTTCAAATGTTGGCTGCAGGGTTTTAAGTTAAGTTGTCATTTCACTTTTTCATAAATTTCTTATTCTCACGGGTTAACTTTAAGTTTTTCAAACTTGAATATTCCTGGTGTCCCCTATGCTTTGGGAAAGAGTAAAATTTTAAACAACCAGCGATAAAGTTCTAAGGGTTTGTTAATGTTATTATTTTTTTTTTTTTTAAACATTTCACTAGAACAAATTTAGCTAACAGTATAGGAATGGACTGATCAAGTACTCAGGTCTCAGACTTCATCTTGCTCCATATTTTGCTGCTTAGCTTAAGATTCTCGTTTAGTATCCCTTTTGTATTTACTCAGAAAACACACACCATATATTGTAATCATCATCATCATCATTTTTATTATTGTTATAATAATAGTAATAATAATAATAATAATAATAATAATAATAATAATAATAATAATAATAATTATTATTATTATTATTATTATTATTAATGAATATTATTATTATTATTATAATTATTATAACTGGGACTTTATTAATGACCTTAAATTATTATTAATATGTCTTCAATAAGGGGGGAAAACTTGAACATGCGAGTAAATAAGCAACTTCGATCTGAAGTTATCTTTTCATTCCCAAAGCCTCTATTTGACTAAAAGCGTTGTACTCTTACAAAACCTGTTTGCATAGCGCTGACGGTATTGTATGTAAAGTAGGTCAAACATGTTTCGATCCATTAAATTTATATATATATATATATATATGAGATATATATATACATGTGTAACAAATCGCTCTCTCGTCTCAGTCACAATAATTCTCGAAGAGCTGAGAAATGTCGCTAGGGAACCGTAGACAACGAAAATGAAAACTTTGTGAAAAGTGCGGATAATATACATGTGCGTGGTAATTTTGTCACGGGTTTTATTTTGCTAAGTCAGTGAAAGGCCACCAGCTGCTGATGTTGGTTGACCTACATGTCTGCATGTATGATGTAGATGTAGATGTTGATATTGCTCCAGCCAAGTCACGCCTAATCCGCTCACTGACGCAGTGTTGCATGGCTGGCCAGCTCCCGTGACCTGTCCTCTCTTTGCCCGCCACTACTCTTCATTTGCTTGTCGGTTAATTGTCAATGAAGAGCGACAGTCACGAAGGCAGACTCGCTGCTGCTATGCTGCGACTAGTTATAGCGCCGTGCAGATAACCATCTTGGTTTCAACAAACGTCACAACACTAGGCAGGCAATTGTAGGCAATCGAAACATCGAGTTGTAGAGATCGCTTCATGGATTAATGAAGCGATCCGGTTTTTTTTTTCCCTTTCCACGCTCATACCACATTCATGGTCACGAGATTGTTGAGTTAATTAATACTGCTGTGGGAAAAAAAAAAAAAAACATACTGGCTCACTGCTCGATCTAGTTGGTAAGGAAGAGACGGAAGGATTGGGATAAGAGAGAGAGAGAGAGAGAGAGAGAGAGAGAGAGAGAGAGAGAGAGAGAGAGAGAGAGAGAGAGAGAGAGAGAGAGAGAGAGAGAGAGAGTTCCATTTTATTGGGACATGCGTTTTTTACATAGATATTATCACTCCAGATTCAGAATTCACCAGCAGAAAACTAGAATATATACCTAGCAGTAACTTGTGCACAAGCTCTAACAATTACGTCTCCGAACAGGTTAGGCAGTTCTGTATTAAATATATCTCCTGACCCTTATGAATTGCGGGGTTGGGGTGAGTAAAACACGAAAACCTTCATACACTTCTTGATTGCTCAAAATTCAACCGAAAATTTGTGTTGAGTGAGGGAGAGAGTCTGGAGGGTACATCGGGCTAGGAGAGAGGGGGGAGGGAGATCTATATGGTATAGACCCAGCTCACTGTTCAAACAAAATAATAATAGATCGCTAACGGTTGATTCAGCAAGCTGTGTTACCAGTAGGTAGATCTACGGTGATGTGAATGAAATGAAAAGGTCAGCAGGAACCTTCAAAAACGCTTTTATAGTTTTTTTTTTCCTTTTCGATCTTTATCCTATAAATACCCGCAGCTTATACCGTTATACACCCGCCGCCGATCTATTTTTAGCCACCGTGATATTTGTGGCATGTTAACAAAGCTTCGCTTGTTTAACATTTTGCTCAGTGTTTTTTGGCATTCCTCTCACCAGCTCAATCTGTTGTGGGTAAACTGTGGATAGATCTAGTGAGAGAAATAAAAGGAAAGGGGAGAGAGGGGGGTGGGGGGAGCAGGAGGGGCGCGCATTGTTTCACTTAACTTCGCCTCTATCTTGTTCTAGCTTTATTCCTTTTTATTATTGAAATGCCATGTCATAGTTAATTGGATTATTTAAAAAAAAAAAAAGAGAAAAATCGTTACATTTTTTATGTACTCTGTGAGCCGCAGATCTGTAATGTACTTTAATCTGCCTAGCCAAACCGATTTTTGCGTGTGAACAGCTAGATCATTTTACTTGTCCAATACTTGGTATTTAATTTGTTTGCACGTTTGAGATGGATCCCCCTTGTCTCTGTGTTTACCTCAGTGTAAGCCCCATTGGTTTTCATCTCTGTCTTTTCCCAAGGTACTTGTAGCCCCACTTTACAGCCGTTCTATGAGGTAATTCTTTTTTTTTTTGTTTTTTTGTATCCCTCGAGTAACGCGTTAGTTAATAGCATTGCTAGAGCTCCATTGCTCTACACGAATACACAACAGCATTCATGGGACCCAGGCGCTTGTTAATTAATCCATGTATGGGTAACGAAGCAGGCGGCCATGATTAGTCCGTTTTGTGCCGCCAGAGTTACTCGCACGGTGAGTGGGAATAGCGCCCTACTGTTTTGTAGACATAACGAATTGGCCCGGTGAGTGAGAATAGCGCCCTACTGTTGTGTAGACATAACGAATTGGCCCGGTGAGTGAGAATAGCGCCCTACTGTTGTGTAGACATAACGAATTGGCCCGGTGAGTGGGAATAGCGCCCTACTGTTGTGTAGACATAACGAATTGGCCCGTTGAGTGGGAATAGCGCCCTACTGTTGTGTAGACATAACGAATTGGCCCGTTGAGTGTGAATAGCGCCCTACTGTTGTGTAGACATAACGAATTGGCCCGGTGAGTGGGAATAGCGCCCTACTGTTGTGTAGACATAACGAATTGGCCCGTTGAGTGAGAATAGCGCCCTACTGTTGTGTAGACATAACGAATTGGCCCGTTGAGTGGGAATAGCGCCCTACTGTTGTGTAGACATAACGAATTGGCCCGTTGAGTGGGAATAGCGCCCTACTGTTGTGTAGACATAACGAATTGGCCCGTTGAGTGGGAATAGCGCCCTACTGTTGTGTAGACATAACGAATTGGCCCGTTGAGTGGGAATAGCGCCCTACTGTTGTGTAGACATAACGAATTGGCCCGGTGAGTGAGAATAGCGCCCTACTGTTGTGTAGACATAACGAATTGGCCCGTTGAGTGGGAATAGCGCCCTACTGTTGTGTAGACATAACGAATTGGCCCGTTGAGTGGGAATAGCGCCCTACTGTTGTGTAGACATAACGAATTGGCCCGGTGAGTGGGAATAGCGCCCTACTGTTGTGTAGACATAACGAATTGGTGTCACTAATCGATCCGCAAACCTGTTTCTCTACCGTCAGGTTGTCTTCACTACCGGGCCACAATTAATTAATCTCCATACCGAGTTGGTGTGAATATCACATCACATGCCCAGTGTTATCAAACCTCTCGGAATCGGATAGTTAATTCGCTGGTTGTGGGATACAGCTCCATCTCTACACGAGTGTTTCGGCCCCCTTAGAGTGTCAGGAGTTACAGGCTGAAACACTTACTATAAAGGGGGGAGGAGAGGGGGGGGGGAATGTTGCTTCTCTAAGACTCTTTGTTATCTAGCTCCCCAATGAGTGTCTACCTACTCTCAGTATATCCTCTAAGACAACCGCCTCATGCAGAACGTCAGCGACATGATGATGATCTTCAACTGATGCGCCGATAGTTATTCTGGACGGTTTACCATTACAGGCCTTTACAAGTTTGGATTCTATGTTTGTCGAGAGCAAATCTTTGGTGGAGCTAGCAAATGGTCTTTGCTACTATTGTGCTTATGCAGTCATAGAGCAGTTTCACCTCAAACAGCTAAATTGGACCTGCTCTCCAGGGACTGATGCAGCCAGATTACTCAGTGTGACACACTCTCATAGTGTCTTGTCAATAGGGTGAATAAACGTGATGTCACTGCTGACTATCACTAACGCGAAAACAGTAGGACCAGGACATTAACACCCAATGCTCTGTTCAGCTGCCACACCAATCGGTGATATTTGCCCACACGGCACATAACACGCAACAATGACTGGACTCTAACAATTGGTCATTATTCTTAGGACAATCTTTTGTTTTAAGCTCTGATGAGTGAGAAACTGTTTAGAACCGGTAACTTAGCGTTTTTGAGTAGAATTGACGTCACGCATTCTGTCGGCTCCTAGGTTGATTTTGCCCAGCAGATTCCCATGCAGCCAATAGGTGAGCTGGAGTGCAGATTGGAGAAGGAACAGAATATGTACATGTAATACTAATAATATTACGCAGCACAGTGTGAAATGTTTTCGAAAATAGCCCTTCTCCACATTCCACCCGCTTCCTTAGATTCTACTTCCTCATCTTCTCGATGATTTGGCGCCCCTGTGTATTTTCATCTGAAACTTTATATCTTTCAGTCGTGTTAATTTATTATCCTTATATAATATGTAGAGAAACCTTTTCCTGCTACCACTAATTAATGCATGTAGGACTCAGCAGGTATTAATTCGTTCTGCAAGTTTGCAATGTCGTGTCTCCTTCTAGTGAATGCTAACGCTGCCCGTTGTGCTTTAGATCTTGTGACTGCAGTAGGAGCCGTTTCTCATCTTCTAGCGCCCAGTGGCAATATTCAATCCTATTATGAAATTTTCTCTCGCTGAATTGAAAAGCTTAAACGTTTAATATGCTGTAAATTTACAAATACAGGTCAACATCCGCTACATGAATATTGGAAAGTAACCGCGCTTAATCGGTTTCTGTAACGCTAGTTGTTCGCGAGTGTCCGCCTGTCGGAGCAGCCTCGAGAAGCTTCCATTCTGCTCCGCGGGAACTAGTGAACCGTGACCGTCTACAGAGCTGTACCAGCTGGTGGAGATTAACCTTTTATTCGATGTTCAAGTCGATATAAGTATGGCGATGCTTCTCCCCCCCCCCCCCCCTCCTTCTTTCTTCTCGGTTTGACTTGGATTTATCGATTTGACGGAGAGATGAAGACTATGGAAATATCACCTCCCACCAGCTGTACGTCAGTCCGGGCTTCATCAACTACATCACGCAGTGCAGCAGTCGCTGTGAACAAGTTCCACACATAGAGATTCTGATTTTCTAACCTTTGAGAGTGATCTGAGAATAGTTTCACGGGCGACCAGAAGGCTGACTTCTTTGCTCTGAGACAGAGATCGGCCGCCAGTCGCTGTGAACAAGTTCCACACATAGAGATTCTGATTTTCTAACCTTTGAGAGTGATCTGAGAATAGTTTCACGGGCGACCAGAAGGCTGACTTCTTTGCTCTGAGACAGAGATCGGCCGCCAGTCAGCGTGAAACTAGGGCCTGACTACGTGTACATTATAATGCCACTTTAATAATAGATTTTAATCTATGGCATGTCTGTTTCAATCAAGTGATTGATTCTTTTGTTTGATCGCTCTACTCGAAAACAAGTCGCAAATGTCATATCAGTACTTGAGAAAACAAAGGGAAGAACAGTGAGTTATCAACTTAAAGTGGCTTAAAAAAACCTCCATATTTCTCCATAATAGAGATCTAATCCCAGCTTTGAGCAAAGCACGAAATTTTTAAAAAGTCTCAATGGTAACCCGAAATAAATAGAAAGTAGAAACTGACGAAATCGCAATTGCGTTTAGAAAGAAAACTTTTTTGAAAATCTCAGGAATGCTTTCAGTGAGTTGAGACTATAGGCCTACATCTATGAAGGTCTCAGCAATTATGTAAAAACATGAGGCTGCTCTGTTGGAGATATCAGTCATGGGGGAAAACTAGACACTTTTGGAAGTCAATACTATCAGTAATGATTAAATACAAGTTTAAGCTTCCGAGACTTGCACTGCTCAGTGAAAAAATTAAGCTTATGAGTAAAAAGCAGAGTATTTCCCGAGTGTAACTCCTGAGTAACTGACCAAACACTAAGTTGTAGAAGTCTAAAAAGATCACTACAGGCGAGACAACAGCTTCCAGGTTTTTTGGGGTTACAGTCGTGGAACCGAATTGAGATAAAACTACGTGGAAATGAATTGCTTGATAAATACCCGGGTAGTCGAATCGTGCACATTTTGTGCGTATTCGATTCCCCGCTCTGCCTTGTCTGTGGTATTCGGTCTACTCTCTCAATCATTCCCAAGCTCTCGGTCTACTCTCTCAATCATTCCCAAGCTCTCAGTCTACTCTCTCAATCATTCCCAAGCTCTCGGTCTACTCTCTCAATCATTCCCAAGCTCTCGGTCTACTCTCTCAATCATTCCCAAGCTCTCGGTCTACTCTCTCAATCATTCCCAAGCTCTCGGTCTACTCTCTCAATCATTCCCAAGCTCTCGGTCTACTCTCTCAATCATTCCCAAGCTCTCGGTCTACTCTCTCAATCATTCCCAAGCTCTCGGTCTACTCTCTCAATCATTCCCAAGCTCTCGGTCTACTCCCTCAATCATTCCCAAGCTCTCGGTCTACTCTCTGAATCATTCCCAAGCTCTCGGTCTACTCTCTGAATCATTCCCAAGCTCTCGGTCTACTCTCAATCATTCCCAAGCTCTCGGTCTACTCTCTCAATCATTCCCAAGCTCTCGGTCTACTCTCTCAATCATCCCCAAGCTCTCGGTCTACTCTCTCAATCATTCCCAAGCTCTCGGTCTACTCTCTCAATCATTCCCAAGCTCTCGGTCTACTCTCTCAATCATCCCCAAGCTCTCGGTCTACTCTCTCAATCATTCCCAAGCTCTCGGTCTACTCTCTCAATCATCCCCAAGCTCTCGGTCTACTCTCTCAATCATTCCCAAGCTCTCGGTCTACTCTCTCAATCATTCCCAAGCTCTCGGTCTACTCTCTCAATCATTCCCAAGCTCTCAGTCTACTCTCTCAATCATTCCCAAGCTCTCGGTCTACTCTCTCAATCATCCCCAAGCTCTCGGTCTACTCTCTCAATCATTCCCAAGCTCTCGGTCTACTCTCTCAATCATTCCCAAGCTCTCGGTCTACTCTCTCAATCATTCCCAAGCTCTCGGTCTACTCTCTCAATCATTCCCAAGCTCTCAGTCTACTCTCTCAATCATTCCCAAGCTCTCGGTCTACTCTCTCAATCATTCCCAAGCTCTCGGTCTACTCTCTCAATCATTCCCAAGCTCTCGGTCTACTCTCTCAATCATTCCCAAGCTCTCGGTCTACTCTCTCAATCATTCCCAAGCTCTCGGTCTACGCTCTCAATCATCCCCAAGCTCTCGGTCTACTCTCTCAATCATTCCCAAGCTCTCGGTCTACTCTCTCAATCATTCCCAAGCTCTCGGTCTACTCTCTCAATCATTCCCAAGCTCTCGGTCTACTCTCTCAATCATTCCCAAGCTCTCGGTCTACTCTCTCAATCATTCCCAAGCTCGTGTCAGAGAAGATAAATCACACTCGGGCTAAAGTGATTTATTTTAAGCATTTCGCTATTAAATATCATAGCTACACGGTTTGTCGACGATCATTCTAATTCCTGTTTCTGTTTCTGTCCCTCCCCCTCTCCTATCTCTCTCTCTCTCTCTCTCTCTCTCTCTCTCTCTCTCTCTCTCTCTCTCTCTCTCTCTCTCTCTCTCTCTCTCTCTCTCTCTCTCTCTCAGTCCCTATGTACATGAGGGTTTTAATATGTCTTTGCTAATTTGTCCCTTTTTCTTCTTTTTCGATTTCTCCAAGCGCCGTTCAATACAATTAAATGTAAATAATTATATCTTCTTAATTGTCAGTCGTGAAGAATATTGCCTTAATCGTCCCCCACTCCTCTCTTCTAATAATAATAATAATAATAATAATAATAATAATAATAATAATAATAATAATAATAATAATAATAATAATATTAATATTAATAAAAAAATCAACACTCGCTTCTCTTAACTTGTCGTCCTTATCTGAGGTTAACTGATCTAAAGAACTACCTCACCTGACGGGGGCTTGTGACAGACACCACACATTGACCGATCGTGTGACCGCTCTTCCTAAATATCACGTGTCATGGCCGACAGTTCAACCCCTTCCTGCCTTCTGCCACTCAGCAAACTGAGGTCACTGAAATATCTTCACGTCTCTCGGTCTTCTACGGAAAGTGGTGATACCTTCTGCCACTCAGCAAACTGAGGACACTGAAATATCTTCACGTCTCTCGGTCTTCTACGGAAAGTGGTGATACCTTCTGCCACTCAGCAAACTGAGGACACTGAAATATCTTCACGTTTCTCGGTCTTCTACGGAAAGTGGTGATACCTAGAACAGGCGAAAGATGTCTGGAATATTCTATGATGTTGATGAATGGCCTGGCGCGTGCGCACACACTGGTCATATGTGGTCAGTGCGTTTAGATTGTGCGCGTTCTGCCGAAATCTCGCTGGCCATGTTTGCTGCGGGCATTATCCAATTACCAGGCTCGGGTTTGCCTTGTTGAGCCTGCCGAATTAAGGCTTTAGAATTGCACGTACTTGGTCTGATTTGCGATAATTTTTCAGGTTTTTTTTTTTTTTGCAGATTTGCGTGGATTGGATAGATTTCAATTCATATAGGGAAACGGGGTGTGGAGGGAGGGAGGGGCGGGGGGAGGGAGAGGGAGGGAGAGAGAGAGAGAGAGAGAGAGAGAGAGAGAGAGAGAGAGAGAGAGAGAGAGAGAGAGAGAGAGAGAGAGTGAAAGATAGAAAGGAAGACAGAAAGAGAGAGAGAGGGTTAAGCTAAGTAAGAGATCGAGTGTGCTCTTGTCAAACCTGTTTCTAACACAACAGACTTGCCAAGACCTGCCTGAAAACGGTTTCTGATTTAACCAAAATAGCGGTCATTATAAAGCAAGCAGAGCCTCATTTACATATATGAACTCTCCATGTATACAAGGATCAAGTCAAATGAAAGCTCAACACACAACAAATGCAGATATGTTATGTTAGCTTGACACATCGTGAGTGATGTCACCATTACGGCAGGTTGCATTCTTGACCCGGAAGTACATCGCTCCACGTAGTTGCCTTATGGCATGCCAGGTTAGCCACAGAGCTCAGCTGATTGACAGAGAGGCCATGGGTTTAATTCTCTGCTGGCCTGTCTGGTGGCCGACTCGAACTCAGCTGATTGACAGAGAGGCCATGGGTTTAATTCTCTGCTGGCCTGTCTGGTGGCCGACTCGAGCTCAGCTGATTGACAGAGAGGCCATGGGTTTAATTCTCTGCTGGCCTGTCTGGTGGCCGACTCGAGCTCAGCTGATTGACAGAGAGGCCATGGGTTTAATTCTCTGCTGGCCTGTCTGGTGGCCGACTCGAGCTCAGCTGATTGACAGAGAGGCCATGGGTTTAATTCTCTGCTGGCCTGTCTGGTGGCCGACTCGAGCTCAACTGATTGACAGAGAGGCCATGGGTTTAATTCTCTGCTGGCCTGTCTGGTGGCCGACTCGAGCTCAGCTGATTGACAGAGAGGCCATGGGTTTAATTCTCTGCTGGCCTGTCTGGTGGCCGACTTGAGCTCAGCTGATTGACAGAGAGGCCATGGGTTTAATTCTCTGCTGGCCTGTCTGGTGGCCGACTCGAGCTGAGCTGATTGACAGAGAGGCCATGGGTTTAATTCTCTGCTGGCCTGTCTGGTGGCCGACTCGAGCTCAGCTGATTGACAGAGAGGCCATGGGTTTAATTCTCTGCTGGCCTGTCTGGTGGCCGACTCGAGCTCAGCTGATTGACAGAGAGGCCATGGGTTTAATTCTCTGCTGGCCTGTCTGGTGGCCGACTCGAGCTCAGCTGATTGACAGAGAGGCCATGGGTTTAATTCTCTGCTGGCCTGTCTGGTGGCCGACTCGAACACCATTTTATCGACCATTTTTTTATTCTGGCAAGCTGAAAAGTGCCGTCTCCGTATATGGTTCTATGGAAAACTGAAAGGACGTAAAAATGTAAAAAGACGATTCTTATGTGATGTAGAAAATACATTGAAATGAAATAATATTAAAAAAAAAAATTAATAATAAGGACCCGTAATATTACACCGATAGCGTCTCTTGTCCTGCATTGCTTGGCCGCTAGGTTTGCGCCCCCCTCCCCAAAAAAAAAAAAAAAAAAAATCAATAGCGAGGGCGCAGCATACATCTTTTTCAGAAAAAAAAAATCCGCTTCATCAAAGAAGATATATTCTCTCATTCTTTGACTCATTTTTTTCCCTCTTTGGACAAAACCAGCAAACACGCATGTTTCGATCCAGATAATGCCCTACCGTAGCTGTTATTTTCTTTTCGCTTACTTTGCTAAGTAGATGGTGAACCAGTGGCTTAGTAGGCCTACATCAAGCCACTAGTGCGGACGAGAATGCGTTGAGAGTCTTCCGGTTCCAAACCGTCACCTATCAATGAACCAAACAGCTGAGCTCGCTTTAATGTAATTGATCAGTTATAAAACCTTAATCCACTGTTAAAGCTTTTCGAGTTTGATCAGCATGCATTGAATTGGTCGGTCATCATACTGATATAATCTGACCACTTTCAGCCGTGGGTCAAGCAAGCCTGTGAAACAAGTGTCCGCCAAGTAGGATTATCTATATCGACGAGCTTGATAAGGTACCCCACTTTGCTAATGATATTGTGGTGATTCGAACGTGTGATGGGACGTCGTGACGGGCCTTTAAACTTAAAGCGGACGTTTTACCTTTGGCCACCGGTGCCGCTTGATGCTGGTGATACTAAAGCCAATCTGTAGTGTTTGAGGATTGAAGCCAGTTAACTGTTTAGCAAATATTCTCTTAAGTTTTGACTTGCTTGATGCGAAATGCACCTCTGGAACAGATGCCTAGCACGTGATTAGCTTTAGTCATCCATCTATGATTATTATTAAAATATGTATCGATAACGATCTTCTCTTGAAATTGTCTCCCTCCTTTCTATTTACATGTACCCAAAGCTTCCATGAAACTGTTAAATTTCTCTAAACAATGTAGATTTTCATGAAAACAACATCTTCCTTCAGCAACACTACGTCGATTTCATGAATCAACAGTTACAGTCCTTTTCAAGTAACACAGAATGTTGACCTACATTTTTCATAATGTCACTGCTTCTTTCAGTACATGTATAAATACGTAGATTTTCATAAAACAGCTGTCTTCCTTATGTAAAACCCGTGTTTTCATGAAACCATTGATTTCTTTTAGTACATACATCAATTTGTCTTCATGAAACCATTGTTTTTGCTTTAGTATAAGCATCCATGTTTTCATGAAACCACTGATTTCTTTAAGTGCAAACATCATTTTTTTCATGAAACCACTAATTTCAGCAGAAACATCAATTTTTCCTGAAACCACTGTTTTTCAGTACAAACATCAATTTTTTTTCCATGAAACCACTGATTTCAGTACAAACATCAATTTTTTTCACGAAACCCCTGATTTCAGTACAAACATCAAATTGTTTTCGTCAAACCACTGTCTTTTCCCGGCCAGGTGAACATGCGCGTGGGCGTGCACACCGGCACGGTACTGTGCGGTATTGTCGGCACTGTGCGCTTCAAGTTTGACGTGTGGAGCAACGACGTGACGCTGGCCAACACCATGGAGTCCACCGGCGAGCCGGGCAAGGTCCACATTTCAGAGTCCACGCGGGATTTCTGTCTGGACGAGTACGAGATGGTCGAGGGCGAGGAGGTGCCGGGTGAGTCTCCATGATCTGATTCTGTGGCGTACTCCAGTGTCTCTGTTTGTTTGTCTGTGCATGTATGTGCGGGGGAGTGGGGGAGGTGAGGGTTGGGAGAGGGCGAGGAGGTGCCGGGTGAGTCTCCATGATCTGATTCTGTGGCATGATCCAGTGTCTCAGCTTGTTTGTCTGTGCATGTATGTGCGGGTGACTGGAGAGTGGAAGAGGGTGCAGAGGAAACGAGGCTGTTTTAACTCTTGATTTACTGCCCTGACATTCGCAGGCGTTGTCATGAGTCGCTGAATGGCTGCAGTAGTGCGTGATTGCTGGTGTTAGTGATTGTTTTTGTTCCACCCACAAATGGAGCTAGTTTCACTTTGGTTTTTGTCATCCGTCTAGAAGCTCCCGTCATTGCTGCCATTGCTGCCATTGATGTCCATATGACTTTGGTTAAATCTTCTCTTTGTATAATGTGTGGTCGGAAAAACTTAAGCTATCTGTTTTGTGTTGGTTGACTAGCTGTTTGTTGGCTGTATTGTCTGTTTTTATATTATTCTTTCTCCGTATATGTCTATCTTTCTGTCTGTCTGTTTCTCTTTGATGATATGATTCCTATCAGAAGCGATATTAATCTCCACTCATTAGTTTATCCTCTTTCTTTCTCTGTCTCGCTCTCTTTGTGTGTGTGTTTCTCTCTGTCTCTCTGTCTATCTGTGTGTCTCTCTCCCTCTCTCCCTCTCTCTCTCTCTCTCTCTCTCTCTCTCCATCCCTCCCCCCCCCCTTTTCCTTCCTCTCTCGTCTTTCTCCTCGTGTATCCATACAGTAATGACAATCACTCTTTGTCCTACCGGTTTTCACTTTCTATCTACAATCACGGTATTTTAACACGACTTCCCTCAAATACAGGTATCAGGAAAATAAACAAACGCATTTGTGTGTGTGTATGTTTATATATATATATATATATATATATATATATATATATCCCCCTCTCTCTCTTCTTCTCACCACAATTCACATTTTCTTTGTTTCGCCATCTTTCTCTCTAGACATCATATTTCTCCGACGCCTGAACGAATCCCCGTTTTTCACATTAAATAATTATACGCATATCGGATGTGCTTATATGGTTTTCCTTGCTCTCCTGCTTTGTTTGTCCTTATTTCCAGCCACTTTTTTCTCTCTCTTCTCTCTCTCTCTCTCTCTCTCTCTCTCTCTCTTCCCCCTGTTTTTCTCCGTCTTTCTTCCTTCTTCTCTCTCTATCTTTTCCCACAATTATCAGTCTGATATTTTCTATTAATAGCCCCGCCTTTATCAACACGATTCCCGTGTCCGGGTATTCCCAATTAGCGTGTGTATATCCTGCGTGGACCCCCCTCGCTCTGGGGACAATCCTGGCCCCTAACCACAAACCGTCTCCTGGTGGCCAGGAATAGAAGCCAGCCACTTTGACTTCCGTGGACCGGTGCCATGACCTGGTCCCTTTGTTCATAAGCAGACGGCCGACAATGGTCCGTCTGAGCTGTAAGTAGATTGGGATATAGATGGATTGAAAAACAATGCCCTGTCAGGGTCGGGAATAGAATTGAAGACGGATGGATAGGAAGGCAATTTTCTGACAAAACCATGGGCTGATTGGATAACTTAAGGATTCTGTTTATCTTTTGTTATGGTCAAAGCATAGCTGATACTTTTTTTCTTGTAAACTGTGACCTTTCTCTTAGTTTGTCTTACTGCCTGCTTGTCTGTCTGTC
>JAWDGP010002675.1:575000-587500 GCA_033675545.1 Elysia crispata | reverse complement strand
AACTGAACTAGTGTACATGATTATGTCCGGCTGGATTCGATTCACCAACTGAACTAGTGTACATGATTATGTCCGACTGGATTCGATTCACCAACTGAACTAGTGTACATGATTATGTCCGACTGGATTCGATTCACAAACTAGACTAGTGTACATGATTATATCTGCATGGATTCGATACGCCAACTGTCATGGCAGCTCCGGCTTGATTTATACATTTTAACTGAGATACTCTAACCTAAGGATGTCGGGGATGGATCCGAAAGACCGGTCACCTACATGGATCCACTTCGAGCTAGCTAAGGCTGCAGTTTTCATGGTTGACAGAAGAGTTGGCGAACTCAATCCATGTAACAGATTTGTGATGATGATGGGTGATCTGTTAGGCTCTGTTTGTCTAGGGGTATTAAAAAATATACACAGCCAATCACACGACTCGTCCGTAGCAAAGAAGTCCGAAAGTCCGCAAGTAAAGGTTACAAACTGTTTAATCCAACACAAGAGCTAGACTGTACAATATCTTTAGGTTGAGTCAATAATCACTCACTGTAGACTCACTGCAGACTCAATGTTGTTGACTCACTATGAACTCTATGATGTTGACTGACTAAATATAATTTGTATTCTTATTTATACAAATCTCGTCGAATCATCCAGAAAAGGAATTACATAAATCATAAGAGAACATTCTCGATACACGTCATTAGCAGTTAGCAACCAATCAAAACAAAGGTAAACAAGGGGTGACGAGATCATTACTATGCTAGAACTAAGTCGCAGATTCGAGAAGAATCTTGACCATACAAGTGCGGGCTGTGTTCAATAAACAAAACTAAGTTCTTAGGCTTGAAATGCAAACGTTATGCAACCAAATAAGATAATGTACATAGATCTAGCCGATCCGCTACCCAAAAGTTACGCACCAAAAAAGGGTGAGGAAATGAATAGATCAACTTATAGTACAATGCGTTACAATCCACCAGAGATGGTTAATCCTGTAAGATGAAGTAATATTTTTTGGTGTGAGTTGTTTGAGTTAAAAGGATGAAAGTCTTCCACCGCAACGGTCAATGCCTCATCGAAGATAAACGAGAACCAGTAAAGCTGAAGTAAATAGAGACAATATTGTAAACTGGACTGTTCTCAATACTGACTTTACATCATCTTGCCCGTCTCCCCATACCCAGGTTCGGGATCACGTGATGAGGTGAAGATCCAGACTGGGAAGTTCAATCGATGGGGAAACTGATCGTTACCGTGCTTGTTCAAATCGTGTCAGGCGAGACTAGAATTTCTAATGTCTGTCTGTCTGTCTGTCTGTCTGTCTGTCTGTCTCTCTCTCTCTCTCTCTCTCTCTCTCTCTCTCTCTCTCTCTCTCTCTCTCTCGATCTCTCTCTCTTTCTCTCTGTTTTATCCCTTTTTGTTATACCCAACTGTTTGAAATCTGTTAATTACAAACTTAAGTTTCCTTATCCTGTTGATGTCAAAGTTGTTAGGCATTAAACAGACGAGCAAAAAACAAACAGAGCAGAAATTATCCTTGCCCACTGTTCATTAGGAATCAGAGATGAACACGGTCCATATATCATCACTCTGAACACACAGAAAAGGACTCTAATCTAATCTTAATCTTACAGCAACTAGCGGGCTAAATTCTGTATCCCTCTCAGAGGTCTGGTTGGTCAAACTTCCCATCGTAGTGTCTCGTGTAGGGCGAGGCGAGTCTCCCACTTAAAATAATGGAACGAGTGGGGAAAAGAAAAGAAGTAAGCTAAATAAATTGCTTTTTAAACGTCTAATACTCTCTCTCTCTCTCTCTCTCTCTCTCTCTCTCTCTCTCTCTCTCTCTCTCTCTCTCTCTCTCTCTCTCTCTCTCTGGGATCTGCCGTGGATCTGATTTACTCTCTCTCTCTCCATCTTTTTTGTTTTTGTTTTTTCTAACTTTTATCGATCCCAGCAGACGGCCCATTTTTCGGGCTTCATCATGTTTCTCTACTCCATCCTGCCCTCCCAGAGAGGCTGCTGTATGAGTCGGGTGGTCAGACGTGCTCCCGATCGTTGCTCCTGGAGGGCTGCCAACTCCGGCCACTGGTCACTTCTAGAAGTTCATCAGGTGGTGGTCACTTCAGAGTTCAGACGCTCTAAGCCGCAGTGGTCGATATAGGTCGTCCATTAGTAAGGTTTCCAATTGCATTGTTTGCTGCCAACCGGTACCGCCTGTGTGAGGCCTAGGACGCAAGTTACAGTCAGAGTGGAACAGGAATTCGCTCAGTTGTTGTATGGATATATCACATATTATCAGATGGCTTTAATTAACTTTGTGAAACTTTATTGGTTCTGGGAGGATAAGATAGTGAAATTACGTAAATAGGCGTCTTGGTTGCCGTTGGTTCGCTAGAGTCACGGAGAGAGAGAGAGAGAGAGAGAGAGAGAGAGAGAGAGAGAGAGAGAGAGAGAGAGAGAGAGAGAGAGAGAGAGAGAGAGAGAGAGAGAAAGAGGTACAAAAAAGATAATTTAAATAAGGGAGAGAGAGAGAGATGTAGATAGATAGATAGATAAATGGATAAGTTGATAGAATGAAAAAGGTAGACAAAGAGAAAGTGTTTGTGTGTGTGTGTGTGTATCAGTATGACTGAAATGAATTCAATATTGCGACCGTCCATTTGCCAATCGTAGAACTCAGATACAATACGACACTGATTGCTGGACAGTCTGAAGTTATTCCCCCCTACCATCACAAATAGATCAGCCTGGGCCGCAGCACTCTTCAGTCCTCGGTCTCTGCGCGTCTGACAATTCATGGAAGAAAAGCAAAGGAAACCGGATGTTGACGATCGTCGGGCGTGCCACTTGTAGCAGACGTGGGGAGTCATTGAGCCGGCTGGGGTCAAGCTTGCCTTCTGGCTTAAGCAAGGGGTCTCCACTGAGCCCGCACTGTCCACTTACTGAAGCCTAGACAGTTGGACTCTGACACATGCAGACTTTTGTGGATTGAGATAGAAATAGCCTAACGTAATAAGGGAAAAAAAAACAAACATAAATAGCCACAAAAAAATCCGAACCAAACCAATACAATAAAAGAAAAGAAAAAAATAACTGCACGTATAATCTTGTAAAGATCCTGCTATGATAATTATTTTGGCGCTGGGATTTATTGGGTCTTCTTCATCTGAGAGTATGTTCGCTGGCCGAGTGAGAGAATACCCGCTGGGAGGTGGGCAAGGTCGGTTCTTCTCAGTTCTCAGGCCGAGTGAGAGAACACCCGCTGGGAGGATGGGCAAGGTCGGTTCTGCTCAGTTCTCAGGCCGAGTGAGAGAACACCCGCTGGGTGGTGGGCAAGGTCGGTTCTGCTCAGTTCTCAGGCCGAGTGAGAGAACACCCGCTGGGAGGTGGGCAAGGTCGGTTCTGCTCAGTTCTCAGGCCGAGTGAGAGAACACCCGCTGGGAGGTGGGCAAGGTCGGTTCTGCTCAGTTCTCAGGCCGAGTGAGAGAATACCCGCTGGGAGGTGGGCAAGGTCGGTTCTTCTCAGGCTCGAAACTTTTGATGGCTTTCGGATGAATATGTGTGTGAACTCACTTTTCTTGATTTTCTGAGAAGATCGAGCGCAAAAGTGTAAAGTATGGGCTACATCAACAGACAAAGTAACCAATCAGTTGCTTTTTTCAACCTACTAAAGACGCGAGCCTTGTGCCCGTGGAATGTAAATTAAGCAAGGCTGTAGAAGTCTGTAAGAAATGTAATCATTTGATGTGTAACATTTCTATCTATACACAGATTTTTACACCCGTTATCTTTAGCTTCTACTAAATGGAAGACTTTAAATTTCCAAAAACATTTGCACCTTTAGACCCTTTTCCGCGGAAATTCATAGCGATTTGTGTGTGTCAAGAAGGACCTTTAAATAGATGTGGAAAGTGCGAAATTAGCTGTTTTTCCCGTATTGACTTTACTCCACTAGGTTTCTCCAAGTATCTGATAAGCTGACGGCGCCTTCCCGCCTAGTCATGAATAGGACGGGTTAGGTGAGACACGACCCCAGCACCAAATGTACTAGCTAAGGATCGAATCCTGGACATCCGTATTGTTAGTCATGTGCTCTATCAACCGACCAATCTGTTTCCCAACCTGAATGTCCTTCAGATGGACACACCACTAGGTCTTAATCGCAAAAAGATATAGGATATTAAAGACAAAGTAAAAACTCCACATAAAAACCCCAATGTATCTCAAACTCATTTCATTCTTTCATTATCATGGAGATACACGTTAAAGTGCGTCTGGGAATTCCCGCAAGGCACCTTTTCTGCACTTTTCGCTCGAGCCTCCATAGCTGCTGTGTAATGAACGTTTAGAAAAATCTAATAATGATAGACTGGGAAAATGCAGAGTAAGCCGATTTCTAGTTTTACTGTGTAGAAAACGGCAATAAGTGTAAACAGCTTTGTCGATGGTAACTGCTGTACTAGAGTTGTCGCGTTTAACTGAACTCTTTCAAACCATCATTATAGAGCAGTGAGTCCTCCCGGCTAAAACCTTGTTGTTGTTGTTTTTTTTTTTTCCTGAGCTCTGACTCCCCAGTGCACGTTATTTATTGCCTTCTCAACACCGTTTTTTCCCCTCCTCCACCCGACGATTAATGGTTCGATAGTCTCGATTGGCACCTCTATCATTTATCTGATCGCTGCGCATGCGTGTAGACGTGCTCCGCCTGTGGAGTCTGCAAGTTAGTGCCTTGAGAGACCACGTCTCTCGCGCGCAAATTCTCCGTAACGCAATTTTCTGCTTGAGAAGCGCAACTGACGATGTTTACAGCTCAGGGAATCCCCGGATGGTTGTAGAACGGCCCCCCAGTCTGCAGGGCTCGAGTCCTTTTTTTTTTTCTTCGATAATTCTTTATCCTGTATAGGTCGGAAATGAAACGAGAAAATAAAAGCCACAGAAAGTGAAATTTCGTTAATAGATGTTGAAGAGAGGCTAATAAAGCTTGAAATGTTTACGGTTTTTTTTTTTTATGTGCACTCGCAAACTTACTCCCTCTTTCTGTATTTCTGTCTCAAGCTCTCATGCCCGTTGTCATCTCAGTTCATACTGATATCTGTGTGTCTGCCTGCCTCTCTCTCTCTCTCTCTCTCTCTCTCTCTCTCTCTCTCTCTCTCTCTCTCTCTCTCTCTCTCTCTCTCTCTCTCTGCCACTCATTTAGCCACATTTGATTTTCTTCCATCAGTCCTTCGCCAAATTTCTCTGAGTTACCTGTCCTCATAACAATCCATCAACAATTCGATCTCTCTCTCTCTCTCTCTCTCTCTCTCTCTCTCATTCTCTCCCTCCCTTCCTCCAGCCTGCTTCGATTTGAACTTCCCACCCCAACCCGTTTTAAGCTGCCCATCTTTGTTGATATGCTTTATAGTGCGAGCCAATTATGGAAGTCCTCCCGTGTGTAACGCCTGCGGCCATCATGTTGCAGTCAATCTAGTCAAGACCGGGGCGACTTGCTGGCGGTCGGCGTCACAGGGCGGCTCTCGGCCCAGCGGCCCAGCGTCACAGGGCGGCTCTCGGCCCAGCGTCACAGGGCGGCTCTCGGCCCAGCGGCCCAGCGTCACAGGGCGGCTCTCGGCCCAGCGTCACAGGGCGGCTCTCGGCCCAGCGTCACAGGGCGGCTCTCGGCCCAGCGTCACAGGGCGGCTCTCGGCCCAGCGGCCCAGCGTCACAGGGCGGCTCTCGGCCCAGCGTCACAGGGCGGCTCTCGGCCCAGCGGCCCAGCGTCACAGGGCGGCTCTCGGCCCAACTAATGACCGCTCAAGTCAACCAGTCCGCTTAATGAACGCGTCTGCCCGGCTCAGAGGCTCTGGGTGTTCCTTACAGAGATGACACACGTGACCCCAGACCATGGTGCGCAATCATCGAGTGATCGTAATCTGAGTACACATTTCGGTTATATCCGAGCAGAATCTGAGAATCGATCTATTTATCCGTAGATACTCCGCCTACCCACATGCGATTATAGCCTTTTTATTCTGATAAGTGCAGTAAACCTCCGGCAGGTAAGAGTCGAACCCGACGTAATGCGCCACTGATGGTCATAGGCCGAGTGTTATAACCAGGGGCCAACTTTTCCTCTTCAACAACAGAAAATGGTAAGATGCGTTGAGGGATAAAAAAAAAAAAAACAAAGAAAAAACAAAAAAACATAAATAACGGCAAATATAAAACACACAGAGATACAATCTTGGCATTGTTTGTTATTAAGAGAAACAGGTAATTTAGCTCTCTCTCAACCGATGTTTTAGCTCCATTATGTACAATTTGAAACGCGAATAAATACCAAGTGAAATAACATACAGCTTAAGTTTTGTGCCGCCAGGGAAGTCTTCACAGTTTAGCGGGATACAGGCTTCGGGCAAACCCACTTCAATCAAGATACTCCCTGTTGAAATAGCTAAAAAATGTTGGATTGAAATAAAAAAACTAGTCGTTACAAAGCAATCCTCAGCTCATGTCTTCCGCTCTGAAAGCCCTAACAGCACTCAACATGCTTGGTCAATGTCGCTTTGTTTGTTTATTAGTTGTTTTTTCTTCCGTTGTGTTTGCTCGGCGTATTCCTGATGCTGAAGCATGTCTAGATGTTGATGGAGTTTGCTGTTTACACTGCCGTATTGGCCAAAAAGATGTGAGGAGAGAAAAACGGGAAAAAAAAAACCCAAAACAAAACCGATCCAGTATTTGGACGCGAATGCATTGGTGGCAGCAGATCAAATGCACCGGCTGCTGAAGGGAGCGCTGACGAGGCGTTGGCTGATGAAGGAAGCGGTGAGAAGGCGAGGGCTACTGAAGGAAGCGTTGAGAAGGCGAGGGCTACTGAAGGAAGTGCTGAAGAGGCGTTGGCTGATGAAGGAAGCGCTGAGAAGGCGAGGGCTACTGAAGGAAGTGCTGAAGAGGCGTTGGCTGATGAAGGAAGCGTTGAGAAGGCGAGGGCTACTGAAGGAAGTGCTGAAGAGGCGTTGGCTGATGAAGGAAGCGCTGAGAAGGCGAGGGCTACTGAAGGAAGTGCTGAAGAGGCGTTGGCTGCTAAAGGAAGTACTGAGGAGGCGTTGACTGCTGAAGGAAGTACTGAGGAGGCGTTGACTGCTGAAGGGAAGTGCTGAGGAGCGAGAAATAAAATGAGTTACGTCTGTTTTTTCTTTCAACACAGTGATATCTGTGCTTCCGGTTATCATACCGTCCCCCTGAATCAACTTGTTTTTAACAACTCAGTGTCTTCCACAGCGATGCCATGTAATGTTGGTGATAGTCATGTGCTCATTTAGTAAGATCTATGCTTGCAGTTTTGCTTTCAACGCTATTAATTTTGTTATGTTTTTTCTGTAATAAATGTAATTATCGTAATTCTCCGACGAAAAGTCAAATTATCATTAAAGTGTATGTTGGCTGTCAAAGGAAGTGCTGGGGAGACGTTGGAAGTGCGAACAGATCAGAGAAGTGGGAAATGAGATGAGTTTACGTTTGTTTACAATGACGTAAAGTGATATGTAAGCTTCCGGTTGTTATATCTCATTCTCCCCCCCCCCCCCTTTTTCTCCTGAATCTACTTGTTTTTGCACTGGTTTGTCTACCAGGGCAATTCTGTGTAATTTTGTTAATAACTATTGTCCTTTCGCCGAATACGGTTTATGCCTATCTTTTTATTTTCTACATAATTTCTGTAGTTACGTTTTATCTATTTTATTATCACAATCATCCGGCAGAAAGTAAAACTGATTATTAGTGTGTATGTTTGTTTGCTTGGAATGTAACTTTCGTTGCCTGAGTTCGATCGTTACACGTCAGTGTATTGTCTTTGTTGACAAAAGGTTTTCAATTGTGGCAGCATCTGGAAGGTCCCAGTCTGTGGCCTGTACTTTAACAACCGCACACCTCAGTAGACGGAATTGTTTCAGTTACTGTTTCAGGACTGTGTCCAGGGTCTGTAGGAGTAGAATTGCTTTGTTGATTTCAAGACTTGAGTTATTTCTGTGCTTGTTGTCTTGTTTGAGGGTTAATTTTAGAGTACCGGTACTTTTTCAAAGTCAAGCCACCTCCGGGACCCATTGAAAAAAATAATTAATTATCATTCAGCTTCCCTTAGTCTCTCTGAGCTTAAAAGATCAAGAGGACAAAAGTTGGAAATGTTTGCAAAGTTTTTCAGCTGTTTCGGTAGAAATATTGTCTTACAAAGTTATGGGAGATGCGGGTTCGATCAGCGGTCGAGTCTTTTGGCTTTGGCTTGACGGAAACCCGCTGCTCCATCACTGACAGATAGGAAACAAAGAACAAGCTAAACTCATACGACTGTCTGTCTGTCTGTCTCTCTTTCGCTCTCTCTCTCTCTCTCTCTCTCTCTCTCTCTCTCTTTGTCCCGTAGTTCCATTTTTCTCTCTCGAAGCTCTCTGCACCCTCTCCCCCCAAAAAGAAAACAAAACAAAAAAACAAAAACCAAAAACAAAATAAAAACCTATTCATCCGATCCGGTCGTGTGATGAAGTCCATCCTAACAACATCCACCGATATCTAACGGGACTTCTCTCCCCTTGGTTGCTAACAGCCCCTCGTCCTAACCTCGCGCTATCGGAGCCTGGAGGAGACCAGAGGACTAACGATGTGTGTGCCCCCCTCGCTAATGAACTAACGCGACCCCCAGAATGTCCCACAATCCGCCAGCTGTCCAGCCAGACCTAACGAGCCCTGGCCTCGCCATCCTCGGACAATGGGGCTGACCAGGAAACTTGTGGTCAGAGACTAACGAACTGCGCTGTGCGGCCAGTCACGCCGGTCAAGTCGATGTGATTCCTGGGGAAGGCTACTACTGAGACTTGTCCGAGCTCGGCCTGTCCAGTGGTCGGTCAAGTCGATGTGATTCCTGGGGAAGGCTACTACTGAGACTTGTCCGAGCTCGGCCCGTCCACTCGCATCCAGTTGCGTCCAGTGGTATTGACAGCGTCTCCACAATCGATGCGGCTGACGCCACCCGGCTACTGAGTGCCGCTTGTTTGTAGACTTGACCAGCTCGCCGTGTGGCTGTGTGGGTGGCACTCTGAAGTCGCGCGCCCATCAATAAATGATTAATTCCATGTTAAGTGTGCAACGTGATATATCCGCTTGTGAGCTGGCTCTGGGCGTTTATTTCAAGTTTCTAATAGGTTTTTTTCTTTTCTTTTCCCTTTTCAAAGTTTTATGAGGACAGCTGGTTTAGGCTTTTTGAAATTAACGTCTCTTCGTCTTCTTTTTCTTTCTTTCTTTTTTTTTTTTTTTTTATTTTTTGAGAATCACGGGATGGTCGATTCCTAGAGTAATAAAGCGAGATTTTTCTAGGCCGAGGCATTGAAGAAACCTGCTGTACTCTCGCCGACAGCTCCAATCTTCTTAAGAGTAGATCCTGTTTCTTGGCGATCACTGCATGGTTCCTTAGAGCCAAGGATCTAGAATCTTCCATAGTGGCGCGATGCTTATTTTGACTCCTGAATTCATCTGCCAATGATTTTATAGTTTTATTCGTGCTTGGTTTTATTCAGATTCTTGACATTAGTACAACGTCAATTCCGTGTAACTGGCAAGGCTGTGAAGATGCGACACACGTTCGTTAGCTACTAGAGCTCTGTGTAAGAAAAGCAACAAAAAAACCTTATCATAATAGTGCAGGCAGCTGAGGATAGAAAGTTGAGTCAGAAAGTCATGACGTCATATTCTTTCTGTCTAGTCCGTCTTGAGCTTTTCTTTTTTCTCTGGGTCTGAAAATCGCCGGTTAAAGGAGATTTGGCCTTCTTATTTAAAGTCACTTACCGACTAGAATGCTCTTATTGTAAAGTAAAAATGCCCGGGGCTGAAAAGAGGCCATTTTATTCCAAGAGTATAAGCGTGCGCGCTGTCTCCGGCCTTTGGGAGCGTCCAGTCTAGATCTATCCAAGGGAAGTAACTGTGGCTGTAGTTCGCTTCTCTATCACCGCCAACCTGATCTCTACTGAAATATAGAGATTAGTGAGGTCCGTATCTGGTGTCTCTGGGGAGCGATCAGTAAGCCGATTGAATTCCAGCGTTCATTTCCGGTGCGGAATAGCGCGTGAAGCTGAGGTAGAGCTAGAGGGAAACCAATTAGTCTTGCCTCTCACTCGGTGAACAACTGACGTAGTAATTCGTAGTTCTTTGTACGTTCCCTAAGTCGATTTAGGAGTCTTGCTCCAAGAAAAAATTGTGACGCAGTTTCCTGCGCACTTTTACAGAGTAAGGACTAAGGGAGACAATGCTATTCTTATGGCATCGCATAGAGCAAAAGTTACCTGCGTCCTGGAATATTCGATACCTCCCCCGGGAATAGAGATGGCTGCGTGTGTGTGTGTATGTGCGTGTCTCGGTCGATACCCAAGCTTCCCTGGTCCAAGACTCTTTAAGCCTCTAGGAATCCTCAATAATCTCTCTCTCTCTCTCTCTCTCCCTCTCTCTTTCCGCCACAGAGGACAGATCAGATGTCCCAGAGCTCGGAAATTGACACTATTGACTGACCACTGAACTCAGTGACTGTGGTCAGATAATTGGGCTCTCTCTATCTCCGGCAGTGACCATCTGACCGTCTGACTGGCTCTGTACACACTGTAATCCCCTGGAAGTCCCCTGTCCTGAACCATCCTCCACGTCTGTGGTTGCTCATGCCAGCCAGACCCAACCAGCCTTTTTCTGTCCGAAAAGCTTAGGGGTTCTATACCTTTTCTCTGTCTTTTTGTCTCTGTCTCTTTCTCTTGTCTTTCTCTGTCTCTGTCTCCCTTTCTCTCTTGATTCAACACAGTGGTTAGTATTCCACGAAGATTGGCACTGAAAGATAAGAAGTTACCTGGTGGTGAGATGTTGCAGGGTGATATCAGTTTGTCTCATCGCTCAGTGCAGGGTTTGAATATTGCGACCGGGTCACGTGATAGCTCCAGCACTGAACATTTCCTGTTAAAATAAACAGCTACAGCGGTATCTCGAATACACATGGGGTGCATTGGTCGAACACATAACTGCGCAAGTCAATTAGTTTTCGTTTTGATCTGTCGGGTAAATCGTGTTCTCAGATGTTGAAAGTTTTACATAATCGCAATCGTCTTTGTACAAAATCAATCTCGATAACATCCTACTAATGACCGTAGCGATGTCGCTAACGCTTTACAGTTCTGTTGTTTGATGGGACATGTCAGAAGCACAAGATTCTGACGTCAGATGTCGGGGGTCATTGAGCACATGACATGCTAAGACAGTGTGTTTGTCTTCTTTTCTGCATGTGGGAAATATAGTGTCTCTCTGGCGCATGTATTTGTTTGTGGTCAGTATTATGACCATCGAAAACCTGCGCACTGTTGAACAGTCAACTCTGCGTCCACTGGTTGTAGAGAAGAGAAACGCTCAGGTAAACTCCCAGCTAGCCCAGCAAGAGACATAGGCGAGCGCTGTCCAACTCGACTTCTAGCGGACTGGGCTGTCAAGAGGAACTTGGTCGCTCTAACTGGGCGTAACAGCCCCCAGCATCAAGCAGAAAGCAATTTTAATAAGAGAGCAGAGATGGAGACAGGGAGGGGCTTTTAGCTAATCGCCTGCTGGATCAGGTAAAAGGAGTTTTACTCGGGGTCATCAAGGGCTGTGTTTTCTACAGGTTTACTCGGTGAAAAAAATGTCAGAGGAACGAAATAACATCATTCTGGTGTTCAATAACCGCACCCTAAATGATCCGGCCCTCAATCTCATTCTTTTGATTTGTTTCATCGTACGTTGATTCGCTGGAACTTGTAGGTTGTACTTGTATAAATAGTTCTATTGTTGGCCGAATATTAAAGGACAAGTATCTTTTATATATATATATATATACATTGCACCTCCTGTAACAGTATCCTAAGTATAACGACGCAAATCGAAATTTCACCCTCGCCACAGTCAAATCAATGCCTCTCTTAAAGTCAATTAGATCGAGATAATGTTCCATAATGAACTCGTTATATCCCGCTACAGTCCTGGGTTCAGAAACAAATCAATTTGACATCTCAACATCTCAGCATCATCAAGTCACTTGATGGTGGACCAAGTCGAACAGATTGCTGTCAGTCAGGAGCTCTCTGACCCTGAGTCTCAGTAGAGTTCAGTATATAATATATCAGCTCTCTTCAGTTTGATCGCAATCACAGGTTAACAATTACGTCATTGATTTGTTTTTCAGGATTTCCGAGAAAGTCGCTTTTTTTTGGGGGGAAGGGGTTGTTAAAAAAGTGGAAAATCCAGTTTTTCGATTCTCATAAACTCTTTTAACTCTTACAAGAATTTTAAAACCGGTTCATTAAATGCATCTTTTGGAATTTTCAATATCAGATGATGTTTGATTCGCATATTTTTGTTTGTTTCTTTGTGTTTTATTTTTCCACACGATCATTTATTTATCCAGCATTGCAGCTCTATAACCAATCTCCAAGAAGTTAGTTTTAAATACAAGGTGGCATATTTTGTATTGT
>JAWDGP010002675.1:560000-570000 GCA_033675545.1 Elysia crispata | reverse complement strand
TTGATATAATCTTCAATACCCGCCGCCCCATTTGTCGTTATGAAACCAAGCTGCTATCAAGTATTCCAGGGGGCACAGGAAGTAGACCTTCCATCGGGGGGGTATGGTGTACACACACACACACACACACACCGAGACCTTGGTGTACAGTCCTCTGAGTCTAAGACCACACTGGTCACCTCATTCCTCAATAGCCAATATCTAAGACCACATTGGTCACCTCATTCCTCAATAGCCAATATCTAAGACCACATTGGTCACCTCATTCCTCAATAGCCAATATCTAAGACCACATTGGTCACCTCATTCCTCAATAGCCAATATCTAAGACCACATTGGTCACCTCATTCCTCAATAGCCAATATCTAAGACCACATTGGTCACCTCATTCCTCAATAGCCAATATTCTACCCGTAGGTGTCACAGACGTTTCTCATCCTTCTAGGTTCAAACCGATCTCTTTCTTCTGTCAACCGTCAGATCGGGTCTATCAATAGTAACTGGTGGCCAGAAAGGTCGCCACGGAGGGCCGACGTGTCTTGATAAATCTGTAGATGTAATGACAATCGAGATCTCATAAACTATGGCGTGTTACGTTTTCACTGTTTGGAAGAGGTAACAACACCCACGCTCTTTGTGCGCGAGTGTGTGTAATATGATTAGGTCTCTTCATCCTTTCTCTCTCTCTCTCTCCCTCCCTCCCTCCCTCCCTCCTCCATCTTGATGTGTGTTTTTTGCCCGGCTTCGAACCCATGAAAGTATCCCAGATTTTGCTATTTTCGCTGCCCGGCAGCTCAGCTGTACAAACCTGAAGATGGAGAGACGGTTGTTCTCAGGGCGGCGGATCTGCTGAATATTTGATAGATTCTCGTCTGCTTTCGATCATCGCAGGGAAATCCTTAGGGTTGGAAGATGGCGCCAGACACCGGGGGGTGGGGGTTAAGACTGCAGTATCTGGTCAAAGTGATCCAGTCCTGTTCTTAGAATGGTCTTTCTACGTCTCTCTCAGACTCTATTTGTCTCTATACATTTGTGTGTGTCTTCTCTTTCTTTCTCAGCTGAACCCTCCTGCTGCCTTGTAATCTATACGTCTCTCTGGCTCTCTCTCCATACATAACCATAAGGTGTGTGTGTGCGCGTATAAGTGCGTGTCTGAAAGAGAAATTCACAAGCAAACATATGGATATACTGAAAAAAGAGAGAGAGAGAGAGAGAGAGAGAGAGAGAGAGAGAGAGAGAGAGAGAGAGAGAGAGAGAGAGAGAGAGAGAGAGAGAGAGAGAGAGAGAGAGAGAGAGAGAGAGAGAGAGATCAAAGAATACCATAAAAAGTCTGGCGGTGACTGTCGCCAATTATCGTCTGCTCTGATGAACGCTCAGAAACGACTTTTCTGTGTTGTTAGTTTATTTCTCTATATTGATCGAGCCTTTGTTGAGGGTAAAAATAGTTTAATTAAACCCGGCAAAGAGGGGCTCCACGAGAAACGACGAGGAAGCGGCTAAAAAGAAGGAAACCTTTTAAAACCTAATTGGTCGCTGTAATTTTAAGGTCAATCCCCGAGGAACCTGAAATTGGTTTTTCTTGTGGCACTAATAGGGCTCAGATTTTAGTGTGATTGAGGCGGGGAAGGGGCGGGGGGAGGAGGGATCCATTGAACCCAGCTCTCGGCCAGTAATGAGGCGCTGCGGATAGAACAGAATAATAAAACGGTAAGAACCAATGAGATGATGATAAATCAAGGCTCGCCGGAGGCATGTTGGACCAGTCTTGGGTGGACAGAACCCTCTGCCATGAGGTATGAGGTGCGGATAGTGTCAGTCCGCTCAGCGCCAGTTTGAGAACCGTCTGCCATGAGGTATGAGGTGCGGATAGTGTCAGTCCGCTCAGCGCCAGTTTGAGAACCGTCTGCCATGAGGTATGAGGTGCGGATAGTGTCAGTCCGCTCAGCGCCAGTTTGAGAACCGTCTGCCATGAGGTATGAGGTGCGGATAGTGTCAGTCCGCTCAGCGTCAGTTTGAGAACCGTCTGCCATGAGGTATGAGGTGCGGATAGTGTCAGTCCGCTCAGCGTCAGTTTGAGAACCGTCTGCCATGAGGTATGAGGTGCGGATAGTGTCAGTCCGCTCAGCGCCAGTTTGAGAACCGTCTGCCATGAGGTATGAGGTGCGGATAGTGTCAGTCCGCTCAGCGCCAGTTTGAGAACCGTCTGCCATGAGGTATGAGGTGCGGATAGTGTCAGTCCGCTCAGCGCCAGTTTGAGAACCGTCTGCCATGAGGTATGAGGTGCGGATAGTGTCAGTCCGCTCAGCGCCAGTTTGAGAACCGTCTGCCATGAGGTATGAGGTGCGGATAGTGTCAGTCCGCTCAGCCCCAGTTTGAGAACCGTCTGCCATGAGGTATGAGGTGCGGATAGTGTCAGTCCGCTCAGCGCCAGTTTGAGAACCGTCTGCCATGAGGTATGAGGTGCGGATAGTGTCAGTCCGCTCAGCGCCAGTTTGAGAACCGTCTGCCCTGATATCGGGCAGGTCTTGAACCTGTGGAGATTTGCACGTTGAATTCTTACAAGTCAAAATGAGCCGTGGGCTTTTCGTTCAATTTCTCTCTCTCTCTCTCTCTCTCTCTCTCTCTCTCTCTCTCTCTCTCTCTCTCTCTCTCTCTCTCTCTCTCTCTCTCTCTCTCTCTCTCTCTCTCTCTCTTGCATAAGTACCAAATCACTTGCAGTTCTCACTGCTCGTGACAACATCACTATGTTTTCTTATCTCTCGCGGGATCATTTGTTCCGAGCAACTGCTTAAAGCGGCAAGTCACTGGCCCACAGACAAGATTGTTTAACTGCTCTTAACTACCCCATAGTTATGAACACAACGCTGCATGTGACACTGGATCCGCAGCCCGGGCTTTCTGGTAACATCTCTCTCAGATCGTCGCATTACAGGAAGGCTAAATATCCAGCTAGTCTGAGCCCGGACTTTCTTCCGTGATCTCGTAACATCTCTCTCAGATCGTCTCATTACAGGAAGGCTAAATATCCAGCTAATCACATCCCGGACTTTCTTCCGTGGTCTCGTAACGACTTCTCTCAGATCATGACATAACAGGCTGGCTAAATATCCAGTTAGTCACAGCCCGGACTTTCTTCCGTGATCTCGTAACATCTCTCTCAGATCGTCTCATTACAGGAAGGCTAAATATCCAGCTAGTCACAACCCGGACTTTCTTCCGTGATCTCGTAACGTCTTCTCTCCGATCATCTCATTACAGGAAGGCTAAATATCCAGCTAGTCACAACCCGGACTTTCTTCCGTGATCTCGTAACATCTCTCTCAGATCAGGATATTACTAGCAGACTAAGTGTCCAGCTAGTCACAACCCGGACTTTCTTCCCCGATCTCTTCTTCCTCAGATTTTGAGATTGGCATTAAAGTTAATGAACCGATTGAATAGTGAACTATTTGAGTGATACGCTACCAAAGTTTTAGACATGTCCGTGTACTCGAAGTTTTATGGGCGATGATTATAGTGTCGCTAGTTAGGTGTTGGACATGGGATACACATAGAAAATCCCTCCCCCCCCCACCGGCTTCAGATGATGTGCAAACCTTTCTCTGTTTGACCCTTCGTTCTCACTTAGATATCACGCTATCTATCGTCAGAGTGAATACGAGTTCTAGCTAAAATTGAAGCAAATTTGAAATTCGAAAAGAAAAAGTTGTTTGTTCATATAGGCTCCATCTATCTGTCTGGCTGATCCTGAATGAAATCTCTCTCTGTCTCTCTTTCTGTCTATCTGTCTCTCTTTCTCTCTGTCTCTGTCTCTCTGTCTGTCTGTCTGTCTGTCTCTCTCTCTCTCTCTCTCTCTCTCTCTCTCTCTCTCTCTCTCTCTCTCTCTCTCTCTCAAGAGTTTCCCATTAGCCTCCGCTGATTGTGCAATGTGAGGCATATGCTGCGTTTCTCCGAGTACAGCAATTACCAACCTTCTAGATTGCTGATTTCAAGAAATCAGAGATGCGAATTATTTCTGACTTGCCTCAATGGCCGCGGCTAATGGCGAACTTCGATGCACGAATCTTCTGCCTGTTTCTCCTGTTTTATTCATGCTCGCAGACAAAGAGACGCACGACGATTAGTTTTTCCTTCCACTAGATATTCACTTGTTTTTAGCGCAAGGAAATGGAATGGGGCGAAACATTTTCTTTGCGTCGCTTTATAAAGACCCATGAGAACTATAGATCTAGAAGTTGTTTACTTCTTTGTTTGTTGTGTGTGTATGTGGTTGTTTTTTTTCTGCTTCATTGCTTATTCCTAATGTTTTGGTAAAATAATGCATGTCTCTCCACCAAATGGCCTGTCTTATATCTGTTTTTTATTTTTATTTTTTTTTTTTCATATTATTATGCGAGAGATATTTATATGCAGTCTGTGTGGGCAAATCTTCTATCGATTGAAAGAAACCATAGCTATGGATCGGTTTTTATCTCCAGCTCCTCCGCGTAATGTTCAGACTAATGGGCGCGGTGTTCCCGCGAGAAAATTATAGTCTTCTTACATCCTTTGTTCCTGCTTTCTCGGAGTGTGTTGGAAACAGGCGATCTTGTAATTGATAGAAACTATCAGTTCCTGCACAGAGATATCTCTTCTGGGGTTTTCAGCTCAGCGAAACAAGGTTCAGCCATTTTTTGTGTGTTTTAAACCGAGTTTTCTTTTGCATTGCAATGTGGCCTGAAAAAAAGAGAAGAGATAAAATGTTAATTTGTTCTGCAAACTAGTTTTTAGAACGATCCAGCAGATATAAATATAAACGCTCATGCGGTTTTGCGAGGGAAAAAAAAACAAGGAGAAAAAGAAAATGGCCTTGTGTTAGAAGTACCGCCATGAGATGTACAGATCTAGCGTCTCGGTTCGTGTGTCAGTACCGCCATGAGATGCACAGATCTAGCGTCTCGGTTCGTGTCTCAGTACCGCCATGAGATGTACAGATCTAGCGTCTCGGTTCGTGTGTCAGTACCGCCATGAGATGCACAGATCTAGCGTCTCGGTTCGTGTCTCAGTACCGCCATGAGATGTACAGATCTAGCGTCTCGGTTCGTGTCTCAGTACCGCCATGAGATGTACAGATCTAGCGTCTCGGTTCGTGTGTCAGTACCGCCATGAGATGTACAGATCTAGCGTCTCGGTTCATGTCTCAGTACCGCCATGAGATGTACAGATCTAGCGTCTCGGTTCGTGTGTCAGTACCGCCATGAGATGCACAGATCTAGCGTCTCGGTTCGTGTGTCAGTACCGCCATGAGATGTACAGATCTAGCGTCTCGGTTCGTGTGTCAGTACCGCCATGAGATGCACAGATCTAGCGTCTCGGTTCGTGTGTCAGTACCGCCATGAGATGTACAGATCTAGCGTCTCGGTTCATCTCTCAGTACCGCCATGAGATGCACAGATCTAGCGTCTCGGTTCGTGTGTCAGTACCGCCATGAGATGTACAGATCTAGCGTCTCGGTTCATGTCTCAGTACCGCCATGAGATGCACAGATCTAGCGTCTCGGTTCATCTCTCAGTACCGCCATGAGATGCACAGATCTAGCGTCTCGGTTCATCTCTCAGTACCGCCATGAGATGCACAGATCTAGCGTCTCGGTTCGTGTGTCAGTACCGCCATGAGATGCACAGATCTAGCGTCTCGGTTCGTGTGTCAGTACCGCCATGAGATGCACAGATCTAGCGTCTCGGTTCGTGTGTCAGTACCGCCATGAGATGCACAGATCTAGCGTCTCGGTTCGTGTGTCAGTACCGCCATGAGATGCACAGATCTAGCGTCTCGGTTCGTGTGTCAGTACCGCCATGAGATGCACAGATCTAGCGTCTCGGTTCGTGTCTCAGTACCGCCATCAGTGCGGACCAGTCCTGGTTGTGACCAGTTAGCCAGGGAGGGTCACAATTCAGGTGGTGCTCTCCCAGCAAGCTGCCATGATGTTAGGGTAGTGTCGTCTTCCACCTTCTCTTCTCCTTCCTCTTCTCCTGCCCCTTCTACCCTACCTTATTCCCCCCTCCTCTTTTTCTTCTTCTTCTTCTTCTTCTTCTTCTTCTTCTTCTTCTTCTTCTTCTTCTTCTTCTTCTTCTTCTTCTTCTTCTTCTTCTTCTTCTTCTGCTTCTTCTTCTTCTTCTTCTTCTTCTTCTTCTTCTTCTTCTTCTTCTTCTTCTTCTTCTTCTTCTTCTTCTTCTTCTTCTTCTTCTGCTTCTTCTTCTTCTTCTTCTTCTTCTTCTTCTTCTTCTTCTTCTTCTTCTTCTTCTTCTTCTTCTTCTTCTTCTTCTTCTTCTTCTTCTTCTTCTTCTTCTTCTTCTTCTTCTTCTCTTTCTTCGCTTTCCTTTTCTTTTTCACCTACGAGTTAACAGCACCGAAATCTTTGTAACTGTTTTTCCTTTTCCCAATATAATTATCTTTGGTTCAACACCCTGAACATAATGTAATCTGCTCGGATCAGCACGCTACATGCGCCCTAATTAACCCGGTCTCGGCTCCCTATTTCTCGGGAACGTATCCTCCAGGTAATGGCCCCAGGCTAAACAAACAGGAACTGATTGGGGCAGCGTATTGGAAAATTTGACCACAAAAAAAAAATACTGTCTATCGAATGGAGAAGTGCACTGTCCTTAATATGAAATCTCTCACTCCACAAGTGTGGGTCAAGTATTGTTCAAACCGTGCTACGGTCTGGACCTGAACATTCTACATGAGGATTGTATCACAGGGCTGCAACAGCTGCATTCTGTCGCGTGTGAGCCTCGGAGTGAGAGAAGGTCTTCTATCTAGTGCCGTCATGGCCAAATATGGCCCGTGTTCAAATCTACACTGGCCCGCAGCCTCTGTCATAAAAGCAATAATAATTAAACGTTAATGGTTGGAAGAATGGTCGGCCCTCACACACTGTCATGTCACCTAGTCTGGCCCTCTTTGCAAAAAGTCTGGACACTCCTGATCTAATGGGGACAGCTGAACTCGCGGGGAGCCAAAGATACGATCAGAACATATAGTACACTAGAGGTTTGAACCACTTTATGCCAATCTGGCCCTTTTCCAACTGAGCCATTTGGTATCTCGCTATTAAAATCTCAACACAAAAAGAGATCAGCCCAGATCTGTCCTGTACACAAACAAGACCGCGAGACAACATAGAACAAAAACCGAGTACTTGAGGCGTCTTTCTCGTCTTCCACCTACCGTGGCTTGGATTCGAACCCGATTTGCAGATCTCAGGGCGCGTGCTATCCAAGCAGCCATCAGGATCGCTCGAGATCGGGGAGAAACGGAAGTAACCCTATAACTGCCGGACCCAGGGTTGCCAAAGTTTTTATATGATATCGTGATTATTTCAACCATCTCCTTACAAAATGCTTTGTAGCATAGAGAGCGAACTAGTGAAGGAGGTTGTAAAACCCTGGAGACTGTGTGGCAGCGATAAAGGCAGTGAAGGAGGTTGTAAAACCCTGGAGGCTGTGTGGCAGCGATAAAGGCAGTGAAGGAGGCTGTAAAACCCTGGAGACTGTGTGGCAGCGATAAAGGCAGTGAAGGAGGCTGTAAAACCCTGGAGACTGTGTGGCAGCGATAAAGGCAGTGAAGGAGGTTGTAAAACCCTGGAGACTGTGTGGCAGCGATAAAGGCAGTGAAGGAGGCTGTAAAACCCTGGAGACTGTGTGGCAGCGATAAAGGCAGTGAAGGAGGTTGTAAAACCCTGGAGACTGTGTGGCAGCGATAAAGGCAGTGAAGGAGGTTGTAAAACCCTGGAGACTGTGTGGCAGCGATAAAGGCAGTGAAGGAGGTTGTAAAACCCTAGAGACTGTGTGGCAGCGATAAAGGCAGTGAAGGAGGTTGTAAAACCCTGGAGACTGTGTGGCAGCGATAAAGGCAGTGAAGGAGGTTGTAAAACCCTGGAGACTGTGTGGCAGCGATAAAGGCAGTGAAGGAGGTTGTAAAACCCTGGAGACTGTGTGGCAGCGATAAAGGCAGTGAAGGAGGTTGTAAAACCCTAGAGACTGTGTGGCAGCGATAAAGGCAGTGAAGGAGGTTGTAAAACCCTGGAGACTGTGTGGCAGCGATAAAGGCAGTGAAGGAGGTTGTAAAACCCTGGAGACTGTGTGGCAGCGATAAAGGCAGTGAAGGAGGTTGTAAAACCCTGGAGACTGTGTGGCAGCGATAAAGGCAGTGAAGGAGGTTGTAAAACCCTGGAGACTGTGTGGCAGCGATAAAGGCAGTGAAGGAGGCTGTAAAACCCTGGAGACTGTGTGGCAGCGATAAAGGCAGTGAAGGAGGTTGTAAAACCCTGGAGACTGTGTGGCAGCGATAAAGGCAGTGAAGGAGGTTGTAAAACCCTGGAGACTGTGTGGCAGCGATAAAGGCAGTGAAGGAGGTTGTAAAACCCTAGAGACTGTGTGGCAGCGATAAAGGCAGTGAAGGAGGTTGTAAAACCCTGGAGACTGTGTGGCAGCGATAAAGGCAGTGAAGGAGGCTGTAAAACCCTGGAGACTGTGTGGCAGCGATAAAGGCAGTGAAGGAGGTTGTAAAACCCTGGAGACTGTGTGGCAGCGATAAAGGCAGTGAAGGAGGTTGTAAAACCCTGGAGACTGTGTGGCAGCGATAAAGGCAGTGAAGGAGGCTGTAAAACCCTGGAGACTGTGTGGCAGCGATAAAGGCAGTGAAGGAGGTTGTAAAACCCTAGAGACTGTGTGGCAGCGATAAAGGCAGTGAAGGAGGTTGTAAAACCCTGGAGACTGTGTGGCAGCGATAAAGGCAGTGAAGGAGGCTGTAAAACCCTGGAGACTGTGTGGCAGCGATAAAGGCAGTGAAGGAGGTTGTAAAACCCTAGAGACTGTGTGGCAGCGATAAAGGCAGTGAAGGAGGTTGTAAAACCCTAGAGGCTGTGTGGCAGCGATAAAGGCAGTGAAGGAGGCTGTAAAACCCTGGAGACTGTGTGGCAGCGATAAAGGCAGTGAAGGAGGCTGTAAAACCCTAGAGACTGTGTGGCAGCGATAAAGGCAGTGAAGGAGGTTGTAAAACCCTGGAGACTGTGTGGCAGCGATAAAGGCAGTGAAGGAGGTTGTAAAACCCTGGAGACTGTGTGGCAGCGATAAAGGCAGTGAAGGAGGTTGTAAAACCCTGGAGACTGTGTGGCAGCGATAAAGGCAGTGAAGGAGGTTGTAAAACCCTGGAGACTGTGTGGCAGCGATAAAGGCAGTGAAGGAGGTTGTAAAACCCTGGAGACTGTGTGGCAGCGATAAAGGCACTGAATTTTTTCTAGCGATTCTCTCTCGCGAGAAACTGTGTGGTCTCTGAGGCAGACGAAAATCTCCATCGATCTGGTAATGATAGGCGGAAAGGTATCACGACTCGCCTTCCTCCAGACAGCGCGGCTATAATTTGTCCCATAATGCCTCATTTTGTCCGCCATATTTACGAGGTGGTTTCCGGCAGCGTGCTGAAATACAAGGCGGGTAAGAAAAGACACGAAGAAAGTGGCAAGGTGAGAGAGAGAGAGAGAGAGAGAGAGAGAGAGAGAGAGAGAGAGAGAGAGAGAGAGAGAGAGAGAGAGAGAGAGAGGCAGACAGACAGAGAAATAGAGATAGAGAGACAAACAAATAGATAGATTGATAGATAGATAGATAGATAGAGAGAGAGAGAGAGAGACACACACACACAGAAAGATCGACAGACAGAGAAATAGAGATAGAGAGACAAAAAAATAGATAGATAGATACATAGATAGAGAGAGAGAAAAGAAAGGAGAAGGAAGACCTGTACTCTTCGTGGGTTTTTCCCTCTCCTACTTGTAAATCGAACCTCAGAATCTCATCTGCTGTGATGTGTTGCGGTTATTCCAGAGATGTTTTCCTCTGAGCTAAGGTTTCGGCTCTTGTTGTATCATTTCCAGTGGGGATTTCCGGAGTTTGAGGAAGCCTCAGTTAGATCTAATGGAAATATGATTGTAGAACATGCCCGGACTGTGGCACATTTT
>JAWDGP010002675.1:527500-555000 GCA_033675545.1 Elysia crispata | reverse complement strand
TGGTCTCCACTGGTCTCCGGGCGTCCGTGGTGGAGTGGCTCCGGGCTGAGGTGGTATCCGCCCAGCTCTGTGGCTATTTTCTCCTCCCCACATCGCCAGTTCCACAACCCCAGGCGTTAAGAAAGTCTTAATTAGAGCTTTTAGCCTGTAGCAAAGTTCGCCACTTCGTAACTTTTTTCGGTAAGGGTTTTTTTGTTTTTTGTTGTTTTTTTTTTGTTTTGTTTTTCATCCTCCCAACGACTATGAAGTAGGCTACGAGATTGAAAAAAAAAAGTTTTCTTGTTTTGGCCTTGAAGCTCCGTGCTCGCCGACTTTATGCTTAGGATGCAAGAATCTTGAAAACAATGGAAGCCAAGCCTTTAGTGCTGTCCGCTGGGAGAAATGTCTGTTGCTTTTTGTACTTTCTTTCGCGTCGGTGGTGAGATATCTATTGCTGACTTGAACAAGCTGATTAAAGCTTAACCAGACCCGAAGCTCATAGATCGAAGACAGTTTGGAAAAAAGAAAGAAAGAAAGAAAGGAAAAAAAAAACACTAAAAACACCTGAACTTGTTGGACGATGATGTCACTCACCCGCCCTGAGCTTATCTCAGTCGAGGAGCTTGGCATAGCGATATCTCCTCGTAGCGGATGGACTATATCAACTAATCAATTACCCCCGTCCCCTCCCGTGTGATAGCCCCTGCCACTATAGTGTCCACTGGTTGATGTATGATGCTAAATGTGGTTCCAAGTGGACCTGTTTCCTGTTGTTGAGAGGATCCAATCTACGGGAGGATTCGACTAAACGGATAAACGATTCTAACGATTATTTCTAATCAAAGCGCGGCGTGCCGTGAAAGTGGCAATTTCCAAGAGGTTTCGCCATCGGACCGTGCATGTCCTGGGTGGAATTGATAACAAATTGATAACAGTATTGATAACAGTATTGTCGGAGCTGTGACACAACGCTATACACAACATCCTCGCCAAGAAATCGTGTCTAGTGATTTTTTTTTTTAACCAGGATGTATAAAATGCGGCAAATGTTATCAATTTTTTTTTCTACATATCCTTCTCGGTGTTCACCTGTGTTTTTTAGCCTCGTGTTTCTTTAAACGTTTAAGTTTGTCGCTTCGGTCTAGTTGGATGTTTTGTCTCCTTTTCACACTCCTTCATCCTTCCTTTATAAATCTTGTGCAACAAAGATACAATATTGGCGCTCTTAATTCCTTCTCTCTCTCTCTGTCTCTCTCTTTCTCTCTCACACACTCTCTTTCTCTATCTCTCTCTCAATTATTCTCTCACATTAACACATTTGCTAAGTCTTTTCTGCTCTCTCTCTCTCTCTCTCTGTCTCTCTGTCTCTCTCTGACTCTCTCAACTCATATTGTTATAACTCAATTTTCGTTATCGTTTCTTTTTTTTTTCTCCCTCTTAAAGTGCCCCATTGTTCCATTTTATTCTTTTACTTTGTTTCTTCTTTCATCATCTCCCTCTCTCACTCTGATTATTTTTTGCGTTCTCCCCCTCAGGGCCGAGCGAGCATTGATTTTCCTCCCGTAGTAGCTGACTCTGAGCCGCTCACGCCTCACCAGATGTTTTAATGAAGGGCTCGTATGTCAGGGCTGGCCGGACCCATACACTAGCCCATATACCCATACACTGGTCCATACACTGCCTCAAACACAGACTTATCCTCTGACACATACATTGACCCATACACTGGTCCATACACTGCCTCATACACAGACTTATCCTCTGACACATACATTGACCCATACACTGCCTCATACACAGACTTATCCTCTGACACATACATTGACCCATACACTGCCTCATACACAGACTTATCCTCTGACACATACATTGACCCATACACTGCCTCATACACAGACTTATCCTCTGACACATACATTGACCCATACACTGCCTCATACACAGACTTATCCTCTGACACATACATTGACCCATACACTGGTCCATACACAGACTTATCCTCTGACACATACATTGACCCATACACTGCCTCATACACAGACTTATCCTCTGACACATAGATTGACCTATACACTGCCTCATACACAGACTTATCCTCTGACACATACATTGACCCATACACTGGTCCATACACTGCCTCATACACAGACTTATCCTCTGATACATACATTGACCCATACACTGCCTCATACACAGACTCATCCTCTGACACATACATTGACCCATACACTGCCTCATACACAGACTTATCCTCTGACATATATATTGACCCAAACTCTGATCCATATATCTACCCATAGACTGCCCCATACACTGATCAATGCACTTCCCTATACGCTGCGCCATACCCTAATCCATACACTGACCGATACACTGATCCACTACTGAAACTGACCAATTCATTGACCCATACCCTGATGCACCACTGACGTGTATGACCCATGCACTGATCCACTTCTGACCGATACACTGCCCCATACATCGCCCCATACACTGCCATATGCTCTGATCCATACACTGACAAATACATTGACCCATACCCTGATCCACCACTGACGTGTATGACCCATACACTGATCCACTACTGCCCTATACATTGCCCCGTATTCTGCCATATAGTCTGATTCATACACTGACCCATACACGGATGGAACAATTTTGTAGTGTGGATCGTGTGTATGTGCTTAGGCCAGGGCGAGATTGGGCGTTATTATTAGAAATTTTTAAAAAGCTACAAATTCTAAAACAAAACAAAACAAAAGAAATAACAAAAAAAGAAAAAAAAGAAACAGTCAAAATAACAAAAGTGAACCCATAATACAATTTTCTCTATTGCTCTCCTTTGTTTCTAGTTTTGATTTTTTGAAGTACTTGTGGTTTTAGTATATTTCCCTCCTCCTAGACTAGACCTTAGTGACGGCGCTAGACTCTGCTTCAAGCACCAGAAATATATACGGAATCTATGAAATCAACTAATTCTCTACTTTGCCAGTCCGTTTGTAGATCCTTTTCAACGCTTCTTAGAAAGCTGTGAATGTGCGCATTAAACCATGAAAGTGCACCGCCTTGCGGGAATTCTTAGCCGATATTGAAACCACCATCCTGATGATGAATATCTAAACTATCTGTTTATATATTTGGATTTTGCCAAACTTTGTAAATTGCGTCGATTATGAAGGAAGATTGCGCTCGCTCGACCAGTAAGTGATGAAATATCCTGTCATAACTCACAGTCACTTGTTTACTGGGATTATCCGGAGGTTTTGAGGTTTATGTTATGTCAGGTTTCTGTGACACGACATACCACGAGAGGTAGGAAAAACTTGGCTCGCTGAGGTCAAACCACAACCGGTGGCTGATGGTTGGAGCACTCCTCTTCAGAGCATTTGGTCAACTGTTGGACACTGGTTCGAAACATGCGTGGTGCATGAAGGAATCTGGCTTTGTATTCTAAACTTCGCCTTCATCACGGCTGTTTGATATGCAGGCACGCAGGATAATCTGCTTGTGAACGGTCTATATCAACTAATCAATAAAGCCCTGTATTTTAATAGGCCGATTTCTCCTCTAATTTGCGTTCATTGTCTATAAACATTTTAACCAATATTCTCTGAGGGGGCTCATGCAAAGTTCTAAGGTAAACCCCGCGATCACTCCTGCACGATGTAGAGGCTGGGCTAAGGTGATAAGTCAATTATTTCTCTTGCCTGCTCTATCAGTTCATGCGCTAAATTACACCTGTTGAAAGGTTATTCCCCTTGTTCTTGTAACCAGCAGCTCACAGTTACCAAACTAAACCACTTACATAGGGTACATCGAAAATGTTTTCTTCCTCTTATTCTACTTTTTTACCTCATCATTCGCTGCACCAATTACTGTTGAAGAGGCGGAAGCCGTCTACAGAAACCGAATTCTTGCGCTTTTGTATCGAAGACAAACTTTGCGGCAGTGGTTATGTTACACAGGGAGATGGGGACCCTTCTGTGCTGTTTGCGCTTCGTGCTTCGTGCTTCACCGTGCTGTGAAGACTGCGGGGATTCCCTGTCTGTAGGTCAGGTTGGCGTGGATGCCAACCAGTGCAGTAGCCGCCGCGGTACAGACGACTGTCCAAACCACACCGCTATCTGGTGCGGCCGAACAGAAACACAATAGTGCAACACACAAAACAAATAGGAAAACAATAAAAAATAATAGTGGAGAAGATTAATTTATTTCGAAATAACAGTTATCGTGTTAGATGTGCGTAGTGATTGCAGTAGTCACATGGACAATTTCCGAACCATTTTGTTTGTTGTTTGTCTTAGATAAGCACTTTGAGGAGGGTTCGTAGTAGCCGCTTGTGTCAATCATGACACGTTAACGTTTATTGCACATATATTAAAAACTAGAAGACTTATTGACGTGTATTCAGAAACTCGCAGACTTTTTTTTACGCTGTTCGCTGTCGAGGAGGTGTCTGAATGCAGTAACAACTGTTACCGATACTGAACAATGATTGTTGATCGGGCGGGGCTTGGATTGTTTACGCTCACACCAGACTTAGCTTTATGATGGATGGTCTGGGAACCGTTTTACACCATCACCCACCTGCCCTCCTCGTGAAGAGAGCGAAACGAGCTGTGGCGACTGGGAATAGCTTGGTAGATGAGTTGGAACACGATTTGTTCAGTTCCTGGTGATGTGGCTGATTTTGGAACACGATTTGTTCAGTTCCTGGTGATGTGGCTGAGTTGGAACACGATTTGTTCAGTTCCTGGTGATGTGGCTGATTATGGAACACGATTTGTTCAGTTCCTGGTGATGTGACTGACTATGGAACACGATTTGTTCAGTTCCTGGTGATGTGCCTGATTATGGAACACGATTTGTTCAGTTCCTGGTGATGTGGCTGATTATGGAACACGATTTGTTCAGTTCCTGGTGATGTGGCTGTCAGGGTCTACCACTCACCCGGTCCCCGGTCGGTGCCAAGTTTGGAGAGTGCACCATGTCACGCGATGTCACTCACCCCCCTCTCGCATCCCAATCCTTTCTCCATTCACACGCATTGCTGGCCCTTTCTCCTTGCCTACATTCTCAAACATATCTCTCCCCCCCAAATCTCCAACCCAACCCCCCCCCCCCTTTTTCCCCCTCCCAAGCATGTGGCTCGAGTCCCAGCGCTCTTCTGTCAAATCCAGGGCAGGCTGCCATCAACATAATGGACTCATCTGATTTTCACAGCCAGAACCTGAACATCTCGCGTGATTTCAGACTTTTTTTGACGGCGATGATTGGGGGTTAAAAACCCGACGTCTCGCTGCCTTCTTTTTCTTCTCTCTTTTCTTCACTTTGCATAATAGACGAGATAGACGGAAAGAGAATAGACACTGAGAAAAAGAACGATAGAGAAAAATCACGAATAGAAGGACAAGACAAAAGACAAGGCAAAGGAAGAGTTAAAGTATATATAGGTAGATAAATGAATAGATAGATAGAAAGATAGATAGATATATAGATAGATAAATAGAATGATAGATAGATAAGTAGATAGATGAAAAGATAGGTAGATAGATAGACCAAGAGATAGATAGAAAGATATATAGATAAATAGATGGACCGATAAATAGGTAGAATGATAGATAAGTAGATAAATAGATGTATAGATAGGTTGATAAATAGATGGGTAGATAGAAGATAGATATGTATAGCGATAGATAGATAGATAGATAGACAGACTCCCTCCCTCTCTCTCTCTCTCTCTCTCTCTCTCATACACACACACACACACACTCAGATACTAAGATAACCTAGTGTCCATCAACTCTATAGTCAATTATATTCTTTTGGTTCGGAGATTTTTAAGCTATTATTTTAACGTTAAAAAGCATTCTCTAAGTTGAAAATTTTGACATGGAATGACTAGACTGCAATATTAATCTTACGTTCATCCTATACGACCAAGAGGAGTGGATTGAAATTTCTCAAGCCTCGCTGATATTTCACTCCTCGCTGTCCGTGTGTTCCGGCCCAGCCCGGGTTTTCCCCCTGCTGCGGCCCGCTAATCGAGTTTTCAGGTTGACGTTTGTGCCAGATAATCTCGCAGCGTTCACCCATCTGAACCGGTGTTAATGGGAATCTTTGTGAGACTAGAGGTGGCAAGGCTCCCCATCCCTCTCCCGCCACGAATCAAATACAGAGGATGAAAACAGGCACTTTAATTCTCTGGGCGGCTGCAGCAACAGGAAGACGCTTCGATTCGGTAACGACGAGTCGGCGGCGAAGGAAAACGATAATTTGAAAAAAAGTTTTGCTCTTTTCGGAGGTTGTGACCTCATGTCTTCCTTCGATCTACGGGTGAGACTACTCTCGCTAAACGTTTCAAACTTCCTTGTTGCAGAGATGTGTTTCCAAACTAACCGGCTGAAAGGGTGGTAGCTTGGCTTGATGGGTTTATCGGAGGGCTGGGGTCTCTTTGTAAGCAGCACATCACTCTTGTTAGCACAGGAGACAATCAGACTGTTGAGGTTTTACATCCTACACATGGAGCAGGTTGTAAATTTATAGATTACTTACAACCTGATGGGCTGTTTCGAATCGTTTTGGAGTTTAGGCATTTCTAGTTTCCGTTTTTTTTTGTTTTTGTTTTTTTTTAGTCCCTTTGTTCCAAATCTCGGTACCGCCAAACTGTCACCAGTCATACTTCTCAAGAAAAGGAGGGAGGAAAAACCCAACACTGCTTGGACTGCGACTTGTGACTGTTCTGTCTCTTATGTTGACACCTACGGCACTAGTGACATCATCAAACAGTTACTTCTTTATGTCAAGGGAAATGAACTCTTTCATCACCCACTATCTTTCAATCATCTATTATGATCCTATTTGAATAGTCTAGATCTATACTTTGTTCTAAAACAACTAGACTTATCACAACCATCTATTTGGTCGGAAATGGAGTTTGTGGCAAACGAAAGCCAGTACCGGCACATTGTTGTGCGAGTTAACCTGAGACGGAAATTGTCCATGTCTCCTTTCGGAATCTTTCAGCGGAAAACATGTGCGACTTACCAAGTGACCGCTGGCCAGAAGCGTCTCATTGATATGAAAAGAAAAAAAAAACAACTGTGAATGGTGAATAGCCTTGACCTCCGAGCTGCACTAGGTGCCCTGGTCTCCCAGGCTGGTAGGATCTCCCGAGATCTGCTGATTGGAAGAGAGAAGAGAGGTGGATATCTGTGGGAAGTGTCGAAACATGTCGCTCTGTGCGATGCTCTGATAAACATGGCTGCTGGACACGATGCCGGCTACTTGTTTTTGCCATCGCTTTACTTGTAACTTGGAAGCAAGGGAGGGGGAAAGACGCCACTCGCGCTTCTTTAAGAGAGTTTGCGGAAATAGTCACCCTGGCCCAAGTAGTATGCCCTCCCTGCCCTTATTCTCAATGAATGGCCAAAACATGTTTCACCCAGCGTGGATGGCTCATGAAAACTTCGACAAATCTTTGGATTTGAATGGGGCAATAGAGAATTCCCCTGTTAGACCATGTACGATGACGTGGTGAGATGTGTGAAGTGTGGTATGTCCATAGCTCGCGGCAGTATCTCTCCCATGGGTATTGTGAAATACATGCAGTGTTCATCACTGTCCAGCTGCCCTAGCCTGTCCTCTAGTGAAAGCCTAACCCGTGCAGATTGTCCGCGACTATTAACAACAAGAGCTTTATCTCCGACCAGGACGGATGCTCTGTTTGCACAGGGCAGCCCATCACATCCGGCCGATTGTTTTGTTACAATAAACAAATGTATTGATTTCTACACGGCCGGGCAGGCAGCTACGGCACACAGCACTGTCGCTTATCAGTGCCGGGATTGAACTAATTATCAGATGTAACGATCATTGCATATCTGCACTCCTGCGGTAAAAAAAAAACAACAACCAAAAAACCTAACTCGGGAAAACCCTATAGAAGTGTTTACTTTAGCAGCTGTTGTGTGAGTGTTTTTTGTTTTTAATCTTTTTTTTATATCTCTTTTGTATGCTTTTCAATTCTTCTTTGAAAACTGGAGGATAATTGTTTTAATCGTTATTTGTATCCATGTGCCCATGTAGCCAATCATCTTGTTTAAGTACCGAGTTAATCGAGCTGTAGTTCTCTCTATATATTGAGAAAATAATAGACTATGAAATCCAGTGAGCAATGCGGCGGGATCCGGCACCATTCACTTGGCCTATCTTGTGGGATCGACACAAAGATCACTATGATCAAAGAGATGACTTTTTTTGTTATTGTCTGCTTGGGGTTTGTTTAGTGATGAGAAGAGGCTCTGCCTACAGAGCTGGTGCACAAAATGTAAAATGAAAAAGACTTTTTCTAAAGATTAAGTTTACAAGTACTAGAGAGCAAGTTAAAGAAGGAAGAAAAGAAAACAGCTGGCATAAACCGGATAATTACTATACAGCCGTTCCTACTCAGACACACATAAATCACAGTCATGCCGGCTTAGAGACAATCCAAAAGTCCCAGGGAAGTGGGTTTTTTTTTTTTTATATTTATTTTGGGGGGGGGGGGGGGGGAGAGAGATATGACGAGCCTTAATCTTCTCGATGTTCCCTTCATCTTGGTTCAGGTTTGTTTTTGGGAGTGAAATATCTAGAAATAGGAATGACGATTTCTACGGTGGCTCATCCTCTAAACAAAGAAAAGAAAGGAATGGGCCTGTACCAAAGTTTGCTCATGAGAGGTCGGGATTATGACAATGTTGTGACCGGAAGTATGTGTGTTTTCAGTCATCTCACGAGCCGAGCTGTTGAGTTCTGTCAACTTTAGTTTTTGTCGAGTGTTATCTCAATGTAAGTTAGCTAGATTAACAGTCACCCAGAACTTGTGCGCCTGTGGTGGAAAAAGGGGGGGAGGGGGGGGGTGTATGGGAGGGATGGTAAACACAGTGACCAGCTACTTTCTCTCCGAGCATCAAGTCAGTGTTGACTTTTAATCTTCCGAACTCCACCCACTGTCGCCAAGGGAGCCAACTCGAAGCTCCTCAACTCAGTGAAGAGCCCATCTTGACCTCCACACTGAGCTCCGGTCTCAACATGTCCTTGATTTGAACCAGCACAACAAGTGATTTGTATTTATACATCGTCCATTATAAGGGAGTTTTCAGGCTTTTGGTTGCTCACTAAGCAAACCAGTGGGCAGGCAGTGCAGGACTGATAGATTCAAGATTACGCGAGACCTTTGAACTTTCTAGAGAATGGACAGCACCATCTAACGAGGACAGCGGTCGCTTGACCCCGCGGCCATGGATTTGTTGCAAGGTACTCTGTGTGTTGGCCGAGTTGGCGATTTGTTGGGCTGTCTACTCCTGGGACCTCTGGCTGGTAGTTTGTCTGTTCCTGGTCCAGCCCTTGCCAAGAGCTAACTCTTCCCTCCGTCTGGCTGGTAGTTTGTCTGTTCCTGGTCCAGCCCTTGCCAAGAGCTAACTCTTCCCTCCGTCTGGCTGGTAGTTTGTCTGTTCCTGGTCCAGCCCTTGCCAAGAGCTAACTCTTCCCTCCGTCTGGCTGGTAGTTTGTCTGTTCCTGGTCCAGCCCTTGCCAAGAGCTAACTCTTCCCTCCGCCTGGCTGGTAGTTTGTCTGTTCCTGGTCCAGCCCTTGCCAAGAGCTAACTCTTCCCTCCGTCTGGCTGGTAGTTTGTCTGTTCCTGGTCCAGCCCTTGCCAAGAGCTAACTCTTCCCTCCGTCTGGCTGGTAGTTTGTCTGTTCCTGGTCCAGCCCTTGCCAAGAGCTAACTCTTCCCTCCGTCTGGCTGGTAGTTTGTCTGTTCCTGGTCCAGCCCTTGCCAAGATCGAACTCTTCCCTCCGTCTGGCTGGTAGTTTGTCTGTTCCTGGTCCAGCCCTTGCCAAGAGCTAACTCTTCCCTCCGCCTGGCTGGTAGTTTGTCTGTTCCTGGTCCAGCCCTTGCCAAGAGCTAACTCTTCCCTCCGTCTGGCTGGTAGTTTGTCTGTTCCTGGTCCAGCCCTTGCCAAGATCGAACTCTTCCCTCCGTCTGGCTGGTAGTTTGTCTGTTCCTGGTCCAGCCCTTGCCAAGATCGAACTCTTCCCTCCGCCTGGCTGGTAGTTTGTCTGTTCCTGGTCCAGCCCTTGCCAAGAGCTAACTCTTCTCTCCGCCTGGCTGGTAGTTTGTCTGTTCCTGGTCCAGCCCTTGCCAAGATCGAACTCTTCCCTCCGTCTGGCTGGTAGTTTGTCTGTTCCTGGTCCAGCCCTTGCCAAGAGCTAACTCTTCCCTCCGTCTGGCTGGTAGTTTGTCTGTTCCTGGTCCAGCCCTTGCCAAGAGCTAACTCTTCCCTCCGTCTGGCTGGTAGTTTGTCTGTTCCTGGTCCAGCCCTTGCCAAGATCGAACTCTTCCCTCCGTCTGGCTGGTAGTTTGTCCGTTCCTGGTCCAGCCCTTGCCAAGAGCTAACTCTTCCCTCCGTCTGGCTGGTAGTTTGTCTGTTCCTGGTCCAGCCCTTGCCAAGAGCTAACTCTTCCCTCCGTCTGGCTGGTAGTTTGTCTGTTCCTGGTCCAGCCCTTGCCAAGAGCTAACTCTTCTTTCCGCCTGGCACACTTGGTGGCCGCTTGGCAGAGTGCGTGAGCTGCAGCCCAAGCCCTTTCTCGTGCTGGGTCGAGACACATTATGCCTTCGCAGGTGAAAGTGGTTTTTTTTTTTAATATTCTGCACGCCGCCAATGAATCCTGTTCTGCCAGGCGGTAGCTGTTGCCACTAGACTAATAAACTGAAGGAAATGATCCGGTTGTGAGTGGGCTATATCAACCAGCCGAGAGAAAAATCAATTATTCAGATATCATCACGGGCGCTTAGAAACTACTATCCAGCGGTCGCAAGTAATGGAAACTGCCTCGCATTAAGCCGTTGTCGGGCTGGGGGAGATTAATATCTGGAGGTTAAGGTGTGTATATATATGTGTGTGTGTGTGGGAGGGGGGGGGGGAGGAGAGAAGGAAGGAAAAAGAAAGGGTCGATAACTCAGGTAGGCGCAGATGGGCCTGCTCTGTCCTCACTGATTACCAGGTGCGTCTGTGTTACATAAACCACCGTGTTAGCCAGCAAATGGGTATCTCTCTACACTCGCCAGCAGCTAGGCCACGTGCGGACAGACAGAGCATCATTGTTCTCACCCTTCTGTTTTTATTGTTGAGCTGCTTCCTGTTTATTTGAGAAGTAAAACCTTAAGTGATTCAGATTTTGTTTATAATATTTGATTTTGAAGCATAGAAAGGACTATAAAAAGCCATGATGCTTGCTTGATCATTTGATAAACAGGTAAGTGGAGGGATAGAGAAGAAATAGATAGATGGAGAAAGAGAGAGAGAGAGAGAGAGAGAGAGAGAGAGAGAGAGAGAGAGAGAGAGAGAGAGAGAGAGAGAGAGAGAGAGAGAGAGAGAGAGAGAGAGAGAGAGAGAGAGAGAGAGATCAAGGTATGCTGAGTTCATAGACTCGGAGCTATAGCAAAATGGCGGGGAATCCAGTCACATGACCCTATGTACCGCACTGGCCTGCTCCAGGTATGACGTGTCCAGCAGTGGGTGGTAACGCTGACCTGGTCAGGGGTGGACTGGGTGACCCAGCCATCGTCTACTCGGTGCTGTTGGTTTCACGAAATAGCCGACTGTGGTGTGGTTGTGTCAGTGATTGTAGCTGTCTGTCAATGATAGGTACTGTCTATCACTTCATAGTCCCGCAGTAGGAGAAACTAGGCTGAGACAATTGTCAACATTCCAAGGTGTCCACAAGCCAAGGTCGATTGATGACAAGACAATCCTTCAGCTTACCATGTCTGTTTACATAGAAGGGAAGGGAAAAAAAAAAAAAAAAAACAGGCTGAAACAGAGTTCAGTAAGGAGTTCAGCTTATCCTTCATATTGAAGACTGGACTAGACAAAGCTTAGTATACAATATAAGACTTTGTGATGAGCTTAGAAAACATTGAACAATCTGGGTGGCCCGGAGACAATCATGATTTTTTCACGTCTTGTGGTCTTCCGTCAGGTAGATAGCAATTGGCTGCTTCACCGAGTGTTATGTTTGTGATCGACGGACATTGAAACCTGATAAAGTAGCGTTTGTTGAGGTTGTGGCTAGCAGTTCTGATGTCATTAGGTCTGTCCCTGACCCTTGCGCTGGGTTAATACTACCAAACCAATGAGGAGTCACTTGTCTCAGCCAGCCTTTCCTCACGCCACTAACAGAGTACATATAACTCGAACATAATAACGATAATCGGAAAACTTCTATTGTCCTCCCATAATGGCGGATATGGCTTGCGCCATAATTAACTCCAAATGACCTTCAGAATTAAGGAAACGACCCCGTGAACTCCTAGCCGACGACTAGCTCAGTTGTAGTGGCCCACCTGTGGTGCTTCGCGGAGGAAATGGTCCCAGGATATGGTTGGACGAATGGCTTTCTGGTCACGTGAACAATGTGGCGGCCATGTAGCGACTCTATTGCGGGCCGGAAGACGTATTGGCTGGTCCTGTCAATGGGATGATGATGATGATGATGATGATCATGATGATGATGATGATGATGATGATCATGATGATGATGATGATGATGATGATGATGATGATGATCATGATGATGATGATGATGATGATGATGATGATGATGATGATGATGATGATCATGATGATGATGATGATCATGATGATGATGATGATCATGATGATGATGATGATCATGATGATGATGATGATGATGATCATGATGATGATGCTTGTGTCCAGCAATGGCCTCGATCAGAGGATACACCTCCCAAGCTTTGTTCTCAGACTTCTCCAGCCGGCGTTTTTATTGCTGCCAGATGTTGCCAGCTTAGTAAATGTCATATAATGGTAACATAATACATGGATTGGTAACTGACTCAGCAAGACACTTGCTAATCACTTGTTGTTGCTGTTTAAAAAAACATTTCATTGTTTTTAATTCTTCACATTAAAGATTTGTTATTTTAGAGTCAATTTATATTTAATCATGAAGGTTTTTTTTTTAGGTTTTTTTTTCTTTCTTTTTTTTTTTTTTTTTTTTTTTTATTTGGAAATGACTTTTCCTAACGTGACAGACAATTTTCTGCAATTGCAACGAAGTTGTCAATTCCGCAATCTTTTTTTTTTTTTTTTTTTTTTTTAATTAAGCTTAGAAAACCTGACATTTCAAAAGTTCTCTTATGCATCGTGAAAATGTATTATTGCCTGAGTGTTAGATTAACTGACATTTCTGAAGAATTTCATGTGAGGATATTTCAGCCACAGCGACGAGGCTAGACCTGTGCTCTGCTGTCGGAGAGATCAGGTCTCAACCTGGAAGCGATTCTCTGCAGCTCTGATTAAACCGTGTTTTTGTTGTAGAGTAGCCGGGCTAGAGGCTCTTGGATCTAAAGGTTGCGTCCTTTATGATCTAATCAGAGATAAAGACAAACCGCCTAGAGGGAGAATAACCTATTGGAAATTGGCTGACATTAACAAATCATAGGCAGTACGGCATGATATGTGATTAAAGTCATGAGAATTTTCCATCATAGCCAATTTAACAGCGCTACGAGAAATATATATTATGTGCACACACATATACACATTTAGAAGAGAGAGGTTGCATGTATTAGAGAAGGCAAATATTTATAAGAAATGCTAAAGCAACAAAATGAGGTCTATGAATTTGTCATCTTCTTAGGTTGGTTTGTGTTTCTTCTACTGGCACTTCATATAACAATTAATTCGGTTGAAAAACCTAAAATGAAATTAAATAGCTACCGCAAACATTCTTATTTGTGAAGAAATATCGAAGCGGATGTATATATTGAAAACACCATCAATTTAAGGAGAGCAATTCCATCCATAATAACTGCTGAAATGCCCAAGGCTAAACGTTATTAACTATCGTAATAACTGACGAGATGCACAAGGCTAAAACGTTATTAACTATCGTAATAAAGCTGAACGTTATTATTAACTATCGATCCACAGATAATAGTTTTTAATACACCTATATCCTCTACACGTAGATCTGAGAGTCACTCATGCATGAAATCTCCTTTCTGGTGTGGCTCGCTCACAACAATGGCTGCTGCTGTTTTTGTTGTATGAGGTAATTATGCCGCACTTAGCTACATCAGCGCCAGAGACAAGAGAAGTGACGGGTTGAAATGGACAGATGTTGAGATGGAAACAGCTGGAAGATTTCAAAGATGGCCTTGAGACAGGGGACACAACCTCGCCTGTCTCTCTGAGAGGCTTCGATCATTCGCCTTTAGCTGCCATTACAGAGTCTTTCGTTGTTTGACAACACCAATTTTATGTCGTACATGGTTGTGTTCTTTGTTGATCTGCTTAACAGTATGTGCTTTTTAAGTTGTTATGTTCATTATTCTTTACTATCTCCAGCACATGCACCCTGACATTTTTTGTTGTCGTTGTCCATTATAACGTTTAAATATTTATGATAAACGGTTGTGGTTTCGATAAAAAAAGGAGAGGATCATTTCTGAGATGTTGTAATAGCATTGGTGTGTACCTACTACTGCCTTCAGCTCGCGCAGCTGTCCTGATGTACTGTTCAAACTGAGGTACTTTAGTATAGTCTGATCGCGAATATTCGCAGCCGTCTGTTGTTGAGAGGTCTGTTTATTTAGACTCAGGAGTAACTGGACCATTGAAGTGTGTGTGTGTGTGTGCGTGTATATATATTTATTCTCTGGTGACAGACAGGCACTATAGGTGAAGAAATACTCGGATATCCTTATGTCTTGAAAAGTTTCAGTATTCTTGCCTCTTGCTAAGTTTGAACCTAGAAACCAGGCTCACCCCATACAACAGTTGTGGTTTCCTTTCTCGATGTCTAGATGCATGCTGATGTGGCAATGAAAACTTTCTTTGATTTAGATCTGAAGACGGGGAATTTCAAGTGCATGTAGTCACTCTCTGTGTTGATAATTTAGCGTAATGAGAGAGAGAGAGAGAGAGAGAGAGAGAGAGAGAGAGAGAGAGAGAGAGAGAGAGAGAGTGAGAGTGAGTTCCTTCTCATTAGGTGGGCAAAAATACTGAATATTCAAAAATTGATGCTTGAAATAAAAAGATGAAAACCTCACAATATCTAAGGATTGTCGACGTCAACCGACACTTAAACTGTCGTCGTTCATATGACCTCTCTCTCTCTCTCTCTCTCTCTCTCTCTCTCTCTCTCTCTCTCTCTCTCTCTCTCTCTCTCTCTCTCTCTCTCTCTCTCTCTCTCTCTCTCTGAAAAGGTTCGATTAGCACTACACTGATGCCTGATGCACCTAATAAGCGTGCGTTCAATAGCGCGAGGTGACAGCTCTGGGCGCGACATGACTTTCCCATTCTCCTTGATTCGCCCTGTGTAGAGAGACCTTAGTGGAGACGGCGGCAGGAAGTACAAAGAGATCCTGGCTTGACGTCCCTCACACTTGAGCAATCTGGTAAACCTTTTGCCCAGGATTGGACGGATAGGCTCGTGAAATCAGAGAGACAGAAGACAAAAAAATAATAACAAAAATCACCTTTTTATCGGCGGTCGGTGGTTGGCCTAGGTTAAAATTTATAGAAGTGCATAAAAATTGTTCATTTTGAAAGTGCTGGCCTTGTTTTAGGCACAGTCGCCATTGTTTTGTTAATGAGTGTAGCTGATGCTTCAGCAACTTGTTATATGATGGTTGGAATGGCACGAGTTGGCCATATACCATTGTGCTGCTATCTAGAGCGGTTTGAATGGCGCCAAGAACGCCAGCTTTGCTCTGAGGCGGTCTACTGAGGTACTCAAGGTTCAAAGATGGATATGTCTGTCTGTTACCGCGTGTGTGTGTGTTAGCGCGCTATCCTCGTGGGATCGAGGGATCTTGCAACATTTCTCCCACAAATCAACTTGACTCTTGCGGATGGGAGTCTTTTGAAGGAAGAGTTCGTGTGAGAAAGACACACAGAGAGAAGAAGGTAGAATGTGGAAGAGAAAACCAGGGTCAGGAGAGTTGGATGACGTAGCGAAAAGACAACATTGTTAATCATTCGGTTTGAGCGTGAGATGGTTTTATACATAAGTAACCCGATTCTCGGAGATGGTTTTATGCTTTACCCGATTCTCGGAGATGGGTTTATACTTTACCCGATTCTCGATGTAATCTAATTTTATTTATTTACTCATAAACCTTTGCAAGTAAGTGACTGAAACTTAACAGAAATGTTTTACCCACTGATATACTGGTGGTATACCATTGACGTGCGTTTGAAATCAACTGAATATACGATTTAGAAGACGTTATGAACCAGCTGAAAATACCATTGGCGTGTGTTTTGATCCAATTGAACACCTTTATACAAGGCGAGGGTTTCAAAGCAATGATGTAATAATGATTTGATGTACCATTGACAGTTTTGAACCAACGGAGCAAACTGTAGAAAGAGTTTTGATCAGTGTTATGAACCAATTAGAGAAGTTTTAATTTTGCCGAATGTACAAATGAAAGGAGTTTTTTGTGCCAAATAATGATAATAGTGATTGGAGTAATGTATTCCAAGTAAATGGCGGGGACAACAGGCTATATTACAAATGTTGGAGACACTAATCTAGACATAATCTAGGCACTTTCTAGACCACTAGACTCTATCCAATTCTCTCGAATTGGGATGTTTTTCTAACTGTCGACTAGGTTTGGTGCGTCTCGATAGCTTTCTATAAAACCTCTAAAAAATGAAGAGCAAAAAATGTTCATGACTCAACGTGTGAAGATGGTGGAAATTATCTGCAGAGCTAGAGATGTTTTTTTTTTTTGTTTTTTTTTTCTGAGAATTTCTGTGACGAGCTAAGAGCGAATATTTAGCAGTTTTGGGGACTGGCGAGACAAGCCGCGGCGAGAATCCGGGGACTGGGATGTCAAGATTGGCTGCAGGGAGGCGATGAATCTTAGCGGGAAGACTGACAGTTGTGGGAGCCTGACGGGAACTGCCTGACTACAGCCTCAGGGTGCCTCACGCTTGTTCTGGCCACGGGTTGGCGGAAGTCTGACAGTTGTGTCTAGATCAGGGCTAATGGCTGACTGGCAGTTGTGCCGTCCATGGCCGGTACACAAGTGGCGGTGGCGGGCTGGTGCTGACACACCGGTTAGCGCCAGGACAAGATAATTTCAAGCCCTCTGATCCTCAAGCATGGACAGCCTGATTCGTTTGGTGTCGCTAGATAAGTGGCCGATGATTGTGGGCTGCGATGATGGTTGTTCTGGTGTCGCTAGATAAGTGGCCGATGATTGTGGGCTGCGATGATGGTTGTTCTGGTGTCGCTAAATAAGTGGCCGATGATTGTGGGCTGCGATGATGGTTGTTTGGTGTTGCTAGATAAGTGGCCGATGATTGTGGGCTGCGATGATGGTTGTTCTGGTGTCGCTAGATAAGTGGCCGATGATTGTGGGCTGCGATGATGGTTGTTCTGGTGTCGCTAGATAAGTGGCCGATGATTGTGGGCTGCGATGATGGTTGTTCTGGTGTCGCTAGATAAGTGGCCGATGATTGTGGGCTGCGATGATGGTTGTTCTGGTGTCGCTAGATAAGTGGCCGATGATTGTGGGCTGCGATGATGGTTGTTCTGGTGTCGCTAGATAAGTGGCCGATGATTGTGGGCTGCGATGATGGTTGTTCTGGTGTCGCTAGATAAGTGGCCGATGATTGTGGGCTGCGATGATGGTTGTTCTGGTGTCGCTAGATAAGTGGCCGATGATTGTGGGCTGCGATGATGGTTGTTCTGGTGTCGCTAGATAAGTGGCCGATGATTGTGGGCTGCGATGATGGTTGTTCTGGTGTCGCTAGATAAGTGGCCGATGATTGTGGGCTGCGATGATGGTTGTTCTGGTGTCGCTAGATAAGTGGCCGATGATTGTGGGCTGCGATGAGGGTTGTTCTGGTGTCGCTAAATAAGTGGCCGATGATTGTGGGCTGCGATGATGGTTGTTTGGTGTTGCTAGATAAGTGGCCGATGATTGTGGGCTGCGATGATGGTTGTTCTGGTGTCGCTAGATAAATGGCCGATGATTGTGGGCTGCGATGATGGTTGTTCTGGTGTCGCTAGATAAGTGGCCGATGATTGTGGGCTGCGATGATGGTTGTTCTGGTGTCGCTAGATAAGTGGCCGATGATTGTGGGCTGCGATGATGGTTGTTCTGGTGTCGCTAGATAAGTGGCCGATGATTGTGGGCTGCGATGATGGTTGTTCTGGTGTCGTTAGATAAGTGGCCGATGATTGTGGGCTGCGATGATGGTTGTTCTGGTGTCGCTAGATAAGTGGCCGATGATTGTGGGCTGCGATGATGGTTGTTCTGGTGTCGCTAGATAAGTGGCCGATGATTGTGGGCTGCGATGATGGTTGTTCTGGTGTCGCTAGATAAGTGGCCGATGATTGTGGGCTGCGATGATGGTTGTTCTGGTGTCGCTAGATAAGTGGCCGATGATTGTGGGCTGCGATGATGGTTGTTCTGGTGTCGCTAGATAAGTGGCCGATGATTGTGGGCTGCGATGATGGTTGTTCTGGTGTCGCTAGATAAGTGGCCGATGATTGTGGGCTGCGATGATGGTTGTTCTGGTAGCGCTCTCGTCTTGACTGTCAGGTGGACTGTGGGATCAGCCACACGGACTCTACAACAGAGAAGAAACTCACAAGGAAATGATAGGCGAAACTTTCTCATTGAAAAACTAAACTAAAATTCGTGATGGCAGCGTCCTTGTGAGCAGCTGTAAGCGTTCGCAACACTTTAATTTATCGCTGCTTTGAGGGGGGGCTGTATCATATTTCACTAGAGAAATCTAGCGAATTGAATTGTTTGGCAGCTGGTGGTCGTTTGATATTCGGTACCCATTCTACCACAAGCCGCCGCACAAGTGGCGCTCTGACCTGGTCGAGACCGGGTGAACCAGTGACGTCACATTAAGCGCCCCAAACCAGGTCAGTACTGGCTCTCTGTCACCGCAGGGCTGGGTTGTCAGGGTAGGCTATCATCTGTTTAACCCTGCCTGGTTTGATCTTCCACAGTATCTTTTGCTAGACTAAAGCTTACGAGGCGAATATTTTGGTAATAGGCATGTCCGCGAAATGAGCTAGTATCAACTATCAAGAGGTGAGGAGGCAGGAAAGCTCTGCAGTAGGAGAAAATAAAGAGTTGTATCGCGCTTATTGCGAATCCACGATATATAACGAAGATGCTGCACTCCGATTTAGAACGACAGCGCGCAGTGGTAACAAGAACCTGCCGTCGTCACGAACCGAGGTTCGGTGGTCTGTTTGTATCGCTGAGGTATATTTCCTGACAGGGATGACTTTCCTGCCTTCCTCGTGATTTACAGTAGCCTTTGGCGGAAATTAGTGCTCTCTCTCTCTCTCTCTCTCTCTCTCTCTCTCTCTCTCTCTCTCTCTCTCTCTCTCTCTCTCTCTCTCTCTCTCCTCTCTCTCTCTCTCTCTCTCTCTGTCTCTCTCTATGTCTCTCTCTCTCTTTCTTTCTTTTTATCTCTCTCTCTTTCTCTCTCTCCCTATCTCTCTCTTTCTTTCTCTCTTTCTCTTTCTTTCTTTTTCTCTCTCTCTCTCTCTCTCCATCTCATTTCGTCTTCTCCCCTCTCTTCATTTCTCTTTTCATATCCACTCATTCTGTCTATCTAAATAATCATGAACTTCCCCTCTGTAAAAGAGAATCGTATAGAAGCTTTTTTTGTTTAAACCTGTGATAACGCTTGATTACCGGCACTTCAAGACAATCATGTGGCATTTATCTCCGCGGGTCATTACACAGCCACGTCGAACTCTCTCCACACTATCATAGTTCTCGCCTGTCATTACACAGCCACGTCGAACCCTCTCCTCACCATCAAAGTTCTCGCCTGTCATTACACAGCCACGTCGAACTCTCTCCACACTATCATAGTTCTCGCCTGTCATTACACAGCCACGTCGAACCCTCTCCTCACTATCATAGTTCTCGCCTGTCATTACACAGCCACGTCGAACCCTCTCCTCACTATCAAAGTTCTCGCCTGTCATTACAAATCCACGTCGAACCCTCTCCTCACTATCAAAGTTCTCGCCTGTCATTACACAGCCACGTCGAACTCTCTCCACACTATCATAGTTCTCGCCTGTCATTACACAGCCACGTCGAACCCTCTCCTCACCATCAAAGTTCTCGCCTGTCATTACACAGCCACGTCGAACCCTTTCCTCACTATCATAGTTCTCTCCTGTCATTACACAGCCACGTCGAACCCTTTCCTCACCATCAAAGTTCCCGAACTGGAACCCCAAGACGACCAAACCCTTCAGGTGTGATGGCGAGCTAAGAAGCCACCAGCTTTTACTACTCTAGTGTTCCAGAAAGCCACTGGTTGCTAAGGACCAAGCGTGCACGTATCGAAAATATAATTCAAATGAAACACGACAATTCGATTCTGTGCGGGTTTTCTACTCTAGTTCTGATCAGTGCGGTCAAATGGGACACCATGGCCCAAGGGCTTGTGACACATCTTGTGTTGTCACGTGATCCAGATATCACGGCCAGGTCCTCATTAAAGTAGCCGAAGATTGGCTAAATCCGCAAGTCCCGACAAAGAAAACCCAAGACCTGCCAATCGATTCGGTAATTTTCTCTGTTCACACGCGATGTTAGTCCAAGGCTTGTTTCAAAAAGCAAATTCTTTGAATTTTTTCCCGGTTTGAAAGTTGAAAGAAGAGTGAGTAAAGTTTAAGTTGGATTCTCATGAGAAGCTCAACTTTTGTTGGTTTTCCCCCCGTATAATGATTGTATCGCTTGTCATGATATGGATCATAACTGAATGAAACGTTGTGGGGAACGGCTTCCTCCCATCTACCGTGGCTTGTCTCGTGATGGGCCTGCACAAGTCATCTTTCTTGGTTGTTGCTCTATGGTCGTGGATAAAAATACTCCATACAGACAGGCCATAGCTCAGTCAGACTAATATAAGAGGTTGGATGCTTTGCAACTTTCACTCTTCCAAAGTTGAAATTCGTGGACTCCAGTGGCCATGTTGATTATTGCTTCAGTGTGCCGTGGACTCCAGTGGCCATGTTGATTATTGCTTCAGTGTGCCGTGGACTCCAGTGGCCATGTTGATTATTGCTTCAGTGTGCCGTGGACTCCAGTGGCCATGTTGATTATTGCTTCAGTGTGCCGTGGACTCCAGTGGCCATGTTGATTATTGCTTCAGTGTGCCGTGGACTCCATTGGCCATGTTGATTATTGCTGGTTCTAACATGCTCGGCGTCATTATTATCTTTACTCTCTACTGGCCAGGCTGAAAGGCAAACCCTCCTAACCTTGGTCTCAGTGGATTTAGCTATTCATAAATCCATATTGACCCCGCCGCAGTTTGATCTTCTGTGTCGCTAAACAAGAACACTCTGATCCCAGCCTCGCCATGCTGCCTGCGGCCGGTTGGTTTTACTTCCGGTTTAATCTGAGCATGCCCAGGCGGAAGTTGTGTGGTATGACCCGTCTCGTGTGGAAAAGATCCCCAGTGGCCGGTACAGAGGTATTAGTTTAATTCAATCAGGAACTTTCTCCCACACCTATAGGTCAAGTGTTGGAACTGATCTGGTAACATAACATTGTCATGGCTCAAAGAACTTTCTCCCACACCTATAGGTCAAGTGTCAGAACTGATCTGGTAACATAACATTGTCGTCGCTCAAAGAACTTTCTCCCACACCTATAGGTCAAGTGTTGGAACTGATCTGGTCTGGTAACATAACATTGTCGTCGCTCAAAGAACTTTCTCCCACACCTACAGGTCAAGTGTTGGAACTGATCTGGTAACATAACATTGTTATGGCTCAAAGAACTTTCTCCCACACCTATAGGTCAAGTGTTGGAACTGATCTGGTAACATAACATTGTCATAGCTCAAAGATTTTTCTCCCATACCTACAGGTCAAGTGTTGGAACTGATCTGGTAACATAACATTGTCATGGCTCAAAGAACTTTCTCCCACACCGATAGGATCAAGTATTGGATCTGATCTGGTAACATAACATTATCATGGCTCAAAGTGACATGCCTTCGTCTCGAGCGCACTGAGTTCTTCCACACATCGGTTCTCGCCGCTCTGTCATTCGTGAGTGAACATTGGGTCACATCTCCTCTGCTGTGTCCTGATTTACTGGAACCTGTTATGATGTGTGTTAAAGACAGTGGATGTCCATTTTCATTCAGCTTCAATGAACTGCTCCAAATACCCGGTGTTTATTTACAAAACTCGGGTGAAACATGACAACTGGACATAGTGGCTATCGAAATTTACATCTCTCCGATGTGAGCATAAAGACTCCATATCGCCCGTTATCAATCCTTTCATTTCATACATGTTGAATTTCTGTTTCTATAAAGTGACAAATATACATAGAACAAGAGAATTTCAGACGTTCAAAATGTTATTGCCAGTTTTTCTTTGATTTGGAGACGACGCATAAAGAATGTTTAGACTTGATATCTTTTCTGGCATCCTGGTAATCCAAACAGCTTATGAGGCAGGGTTGTGCACAAGCTGAAGTGAAAACTGGGTAGGTTTTCTAGATCTCCAACTTGTTGAACGATGAGCAAGGAGGATTCTCTTAGACAGCGTCCGCCGCTCCTTACAAGCGCGGCAGAATGTCGGATCAACAGACAGCATCAAAGTTTGACGGTAGCGGGACATTCAACAAGCCAACACGCTCAGAAGTGGAGGGACGGAGGGACGGAAAGTTTGACGGTAGCGGGACATTCAACAAGCCAACACGCTGTAAGTGAAGGGACGGAGGGACGGAAAGTTTGACGGTAGCGGGACATTCAACAAGCCAACACGCTCAGAAGTGGAGGGACGGAGGGACGGAAAGTTTGACGGTAGCGGGACATTCAACAAGCCAACACGCTCAGAAGTGGAGGGACGGAGGGACGGAAAGTTTGACGGTAGCGGGACATTCAACAAGCCAACACGCTCAGAAGTGGAGGGACGGAAAGTTTGACGGTAGCGGGACATTCAACAAGCCAACACGCTCAGAAGTGGAGGGACGGAGGGACGGAAAGTTTGACGGTAGCGGGACATTCAACAAGCCATCACGCTCAGAAGTGGAGGGACGGAGGGACGGAAAGTTTGACGGTAGCGGGACATTCAACAGGCCATCACGCTCAGAAGTGGAGGGACGGAGGGACGGAAAGTTTGACGGTAGCGGGACATTCAACAAGCCAACACGCTCAGAAGTGGAGGGACGGAGGGACGGAAAGTTTGACGGTAGCGGGACATTCAACAGGCCAACACGCTCAGAAGTGGAGGGACGGAGGGACGGAAAGTTTGACGGTAGCGGGACATTCAACAAGCCATCACGCTCAGAAGTGGAGGGACGGAGGGACGGAAAGTTTGACGGTAGCGGGACATTCAACAAGCCATCACGCTCAGAAGTGGAGGGACGGAAAGTTTGACGGTAGCGGGACATTCAACAAGCCAACACGCTCAGAAGTGGAGGGACGGAAAGTTTGACGGTAGCGGGACATTCAACAAGCCATCACGCTCAGAAGTGGAGGGACGGAAAGTTTGACGGTAGCGGGACATTCAACAAGCCAACACGCTCAGAAGTGGAGGGACGGAGGGACGATGAAGGAGAGACGTGGAACATCGCTTGTTTGAGAGCATCAAAGTCTGGTCTCAGCATTGATTAGTTCAGATCAAATGAAAGCTTGATCAATTTTTAATGAAATCTTCAGGAAAAAAAAAAGAAAAAGAAATGAACGAGTCCTTTCTGTTTTGTATTCACTCATTGGTTTCTGTTTATTTCTATCTCTGACTTAATTTTATTTATTATTTTTTTTTTTTTTTATCATCTTTCCCATCCTCCTCTTTTACATCTTCTCTTTTTCCCCGGCTGAATCTTGTCGCTTTGTTTAATTTTTTTTTTAATTTTTTTTTTTTTTGCTTCATTTTTCTTCAATGGCTCGTGATGGATAGTTTTACACCAGTCCAAACCATCAGGGAACTTTGCTAGTTTTGTTTGTTTGTTTTACTCCATTCCTCCGTGTCGTTGCGTTTGACAAGCAACCCCGCTCGGCCGCCGCCGCCCTGTGTGTCTCTGGGTTGGAGTTACTAGGACCGGGCGATACCGGGGAAATCTCGGCCGCCGCCGCCCTGTGTGTCTCTGGGTTGGAGTTACTAGGACCGGGCGATACCGGGAAAATCTCGGGAGGAGACAGGGGGAGAAAGGTGGCGACTGCCGAGCTGTATCGATTGTCAGACTTGAAAGAACATCGATCATGTCCAGTTGCAGTTAAAGCGGCTTAACTCTCCCCAGCTGTGTGTGTGTCTCTGGGCTGTTTCAACTGACAGTGGCATGTAACCGATACTGTCACTGAGGGATGGAGAGTCTGGTCGATGCCCGGAGTTCCCGAGTATTGCCGGTATATTTCTCTGGCTGGTCTGTGTGGGTACCGACGATGCTGTGGTGAAGAATCAAGATAGATGGGCGGTTCTTAGAGACAGTTCGATGGCTTGGGTCCAGAGATTGACTAACTCTGATTTATCCCAGAAAGCACAAGCAATTCTCAAAGTATAGACTTTTTGATTCTCACGACATAATAGTTAGTGTATTGTGATTGATCTGTCCAAACTTACAAAGCTCACCAGTTTGGGTTGTGTCCGTGATACCGAGAAATGATGTCGTTTCTCTGATGATCATTGTCCCCGAATAACATCCCTCAACCAAAAACTTGATTTGTGACAACGGTTTGAATTTGCCAGACTAAATAGCCGGCACGAAATAAATAAACAAATAAATAAAAACGGCGCTGTCTACCTGCGGTTTGAGAGCGAAGAGTTCGATAGATCCGGAATAAAGGCGGAGAACATAAAGATAGAGAGATGGGCTCCAAGGGAAGAGTTTGATAGATCCGGAATAAAGGCGGAGAACATAAAGATAGAGAGATGGGCTCCAAGGGAAGAGTTTGATAGATCCGGAATAAAGGCGGAGAACATAAAGATAGAGAGATGGGCTCCAAGGGAAGAGTTTGATAGATCCGGAATAAAGGCGGAGAACATAAAGAGAGAGAGAGATGGGCTCCAAGGGAAGAATTTGATAGATCCGGAATAAAGGCGGAGAACATAAAGAGAGAGAGAGATGGGCTCCAAGGGAAGAATTTGATAGATCCGGAATAAAGGCGGAGAACATAAAGATAGAGAGATGGGCTCCAAGGGAAGAGTTTGATAGATCCGGAATAAAGGCGGAGAACATAAAGATAGAGAGATGGGCTCCAAGGGAAGAATTTGATAGATCCGGAATAAAGGCGGAGAACATAAAGATAGAGAGATGGGCTCCAAGGGAAGAATTTGATAGATCCGGAATAAAGGCGGAGAACATAAAGATAGAGAGATGGGCTCCAAGGGAAATTTGATAGATCCGGAATAAAGGCGGAGAACATAAAGATAGAGAGATGGGCTCCAAGGGAAGAATTTGATAGATCCGGAATAAAGGCGGAGAACATAAAGATAGAGAGATGGGCTCCAAGGGAAGAATTTGATAGATCCGGAATAAAGGCGGAGAACATAAAGATAGAGAGATGGGCTCCAAGGGAAATTCCAACCCGATAGATAGATCGATGGATCGACATTATTATAGAGAGGTAGATAGATGCTAGAAAGGTCTATAGAAAGTTAGATGGGTGGTAGATAAATTACAGAAAGATAGATGGATACGTAGATAGATAGGAAAATAGATATGTAGATAGTTAGATACGTAAATAGATAGATGGAAGATAGATAAAAAGATGCTAGATAGATCCAATAAATATGATAGATAGACGGATACGTAGATAGAACATAACTGGACAGCTGTAAAGACAATGGATAATCGTAAACAAACCGAGTGTAAGTAACATCTTGTAACTTGCAAGATGTTTAAACATCAACAAAGGGAGCGACTCAATCCCTAAACACATAGGAGTAAAACCCAACAGCCCGGTTCCTCAGTGTGATTAGTTGAGTAGCTGTGTTGAGCGCTTGTACACAGCGTGGTAGGTGGACGTTAGGGGATTTGTGATGCAAACCTGGGTGTTTGCATTCATGGGAAGTATGTATATTATCTATAATGGGTCTATCTTTATGTCGTCTGCCTATTTTCTGTAAAGATATGTTTACTTGTATATCCAGCCAACTATCAATCTACATATTATTTTATCATCTCTATCAGTTCATTATCCCCCATCTATAGACCTATTTACATGTATTTGTCTTTGTACCTGACTGTATCTTTACACATGTCTGTCTCCGTCTATGTATCGCTATCTGTGTATCTTTTTGAAGACATGTCGATTTGATTACCTGGCATCCTTTATTATATCATGTAATTCTTTATTTTTGTTTTGTTTTGTCAAAAAGTTTGAATTTTGATCTTTCTCTCTAGAGTCTCCTAGATTGCTTTGCCGTGGTTTTTCTTTCTTTCATGTTTCTCTTTGTTGCTACTCCCTCCTGCTCCTTCCCTTCCCTCCCTCTACACATACGCCAGCACGTGTCCACTCTCTTCTATCATTCTATCGCTAGATGTATCTATCTGTCTATCACCCTAGTCTCCTCTCCTCTCTCTCTCTCTCTCTCTCTCTCTCTCTCTCTCTCTCTCTCTCTCTCTCTCTCTCTCTCTCTCTCTCTCTCTCTCTCTCTCTCTCTCTCTCTCTCTCTCTCTCTCTCTCTCTCTCTCTCTCCCTCCCATCTCGAGCTAGCACTCCTGGAGTGTAAACTGTCTGATGCCAGTCCAGTATTTAATGGAGTCAAACTGTGAACTATGGATTTTTCTCAAGTCTGCCGGGGTTAGGATGAAAGTGGAAGAAGCGAACACAGAATTGGGGCCGAGCAGATCTGAGAAACAGAAGGGGAAAAAAAACCACCCTGAAGTTTACTCAGTGGTCGAGAATTATTTAAAACTTTGAAAAAAAATGTGTTTTTAATTCATTTTAGTTTTCATTTTGATAATGATTGAATCCAGCTGAATGAGTTCAGCGCGTGTGTGAAGGCACTGCTGGCTTAGAGGTCACCACACACCTTGAACTTTTAATCGCATTGAGTTTGAGTCCAGTCAGTCTGTCTAGTTATTGGCTGTGATTCTGTACCATTGACTGGCAAGGGAAGGTCCTGAGATCAACGCCATAAGCAGACGATAAACCAAAATAATGGATTGTTGTCTGGGCGGGAGAAGTGATGGGATAAACAATAGAAGAGACCGGAAGCTGAAAAGCATTAAATATAATTAGTTAAGTGAGAAACAAGTTGGATTGGCGGAGGGGGGAGGGGGAAGAGAGAGAGAGAGAGAGAGAGAGAGAGAGAGAGAGAGAGAGAGAGAGAGAGAGAGAGAGAGAGAGAGAGAGAGAGAGAGAGAGAGAGAGAGAGAGAGAGAGACGAGAAGTGTGAGTCGCATGAAACAAAAGCATTGGGAATATAGGAGAGAGAATTTGTATCACTTTCCTTCTCCCTTTCCTCTC
>JAWDGP010002675.1:502500-522500 GCA_033675545.1 Elysia crispata | reverse complement strand
CCAGACTTAACACAACCGTTCTATAACAGACAGAGCGAGACTTCCAGACTTAACACAACCGTTCTATAACAGACAGAGCGAGACTTCCAGACTTTACACAACCGTTCTATAACAGACAGAGCGAGACTTCCAGACTTTACACAACCGTTCTATAACAGACAGAGCGAGACTTCCAGACTTTACACAACCGTTCTATAACAGACAGAGCGAGACTTCCAGACTTAACACAACCGTTCTATAACAGACAGAGCGAGACTTCCAGACTTTACACAACCGTTCTATAACAGACAGAGCGAGACTTCCAGACTTAACACAACCGTTCTATAACAGACAGAGCGAGACTCCGAGACTTAACACAACCGTGCAATAACAGATAGAACGAGCCTTCAAGATTTTCCATAACAGAGCTATATCAGACAGAGCAAGATTTTCAGATTTTACATAACCTTGCTATAACAGACAGAGCAAGACTCCGAGACTTAACACAACCGTGCTATATCAGACAAAACGAGACGTCCAGATTTTACACAACCGGTCTATAACAGACAGAGCGAGACTTCCAGACTTTACACAACCGTTCTATAACAGACAGAGCGAGACTTCCAGACTTTACACAACCGTTCTATAACAGACAGAGCGAGACTTCCAGATTTTACACAACCGTTCTATAACAGACAGAGCGAGACTTCCAGACTTTACACAACCGTTCTATAACAGACAGAGCGAGACTTCCAGACTTTACACAACCGTTCTATAACAGACAGAGCGAGACTTCCAGACTTTACACAACCGTTCTATAACAGACAGAGCGAGACTTCCAGACTTTACACAACCGTTCTATAACAGACAGAGCGAGACTTCCAGACTTTACACAACCGTTCTATAACAGACAGAGCGAGACTTCCAGACTTTACACAACCGTTCTATAACAGACAGAGCGAGACTTCCAGACTTTACACAACCGTTCTATAACAGACAGAGCGAGACTTCCAGACTTTACACAACCGTTCTATAACAGACAGAGCGAGACTTCCAGACTTTACACAACCGTTCTATAACAGACAGAGCGAGACTTCCAGACTTTACACAACCGTTCTATAACAGACAGAGCGAGACTTCCAGACTTTACACAACCGTTCTATAACAGACAGAGCGAGACTTCCAGACTTTACACAACCGTTCTATAACAGACAGAGCGAGACTTCCAGACTTTACACAACCGTTCTATAACAGACAGAGCGAGACTTCCAGACTTTACACAACCGTTCTATAACAGACAGAGCGAGACTTCCAGACTTTACACAACCGTTCTATAACAGACAGAGCGAGACTTCCAGACTTTACACAACCGTTCTATAACAGACAGAGCGAGACTTCCAGACTTTACACAACCGTTCTATAACAGACAGAGCGAGACTTCCAGACTTTACACAACCGTTCTATAACAGACAGAGCGAGACTTCCAGACTTTACACAACCGTTCTATAACAGACAGAGCGAGACTCCGAGACTTTACACAACCGTTCTATAACAGACAGAGCGAGACTTCCAGACTTTAGACAACCGTTCTATAACAGACAGAGCGAGACTTCCAGACTTTACACAACCGTTCTATAACAGACAGAGCGAGACTTCCAGACTTTACACAACCGTTCTATAACAGACAGAGCGTATGGTTTGTTGTAAACTAATTAAATCAAGTGGAGCACGTCACAAGGATTGTAGGAAACTTTTCCTGGCGGGTAATTCAGTCAAACTTTGATCAAGACATTATGATGCATGACCCCATGCTATGAGAGCTTTGTAAGTCATCAGACCTCTTGATTTATTATGGATGAGATCCCACTCAATCAGCCCCTCCCTGCTGCTTATCGGGATAGTCCGTCACCATATGTTTATCGGGATAGTCTGTCACCATATGCTTATCGAGATAGTCTCACATATGCTTATCGGGATAGTCTGTCACGATATGCTTATCGGGATAGTCTGTCACCATATGCTTATCGGGATAGTCTGTCACGATATGCTTATCGGGATAGTCTGTCACCATATGCTTATCGGGATAGTCTGTCACCATATGCTTATCGGGATAGTCTGTCACCATTTGTACAGCACAGCCACGAACTGTGTATAGTCACGCGAATTGAGTCGCGCGTGATCTGAACTGCCGTGCGGTGCTGTCTACACACAGTCCTGGCTCGGTTTGATTTGGGAATAATGATATTCAGAGCTACCACTACCGCTCTCTGCCATGTTGTCGGGGAACTGCCGTGGTGCTCCACAGGTGCTATCTAGACGGGGAATAATGATATTCAGAGCTACCACTACCGCTCTGCCATGTTGTAGGGGAACTGCCGTGCGGTGCTGTCTACACACAGTCCTGGCTCGGTTTGATTTGGGAATAATGATATTCAGAGCTACCACTACCGCTCTCTGCCATGTTGTCGGGGAACTGCCGTGCGGTGCTATCTACACACAGTCCTGGCTCGGTTTGATTTGGGAATAATGATATTCAGAGCTACCACTACCGCTCTCTGCCATGTTGTCGGGGAACTGCCGTGCGGTGCTGTCTACACACAGTCCTGGCTCGGTTTGATTTGGGAATAATGATATTCAGAGCTACCACTACCGCTCTCTGCCATGTTGTCGGGGAACTGCCGTGCGGTGCTATCTACACACAGTCCTGGCTCGGTTTGATTTGGGAATAATGATATTCAGAGCTACCACTACCGCTCTCTGCCATGTTGTCGGGGAACTGCCGTGCGGTGCTATCTACACATAGTCCTGGCTCGGTTTGATTTGGGAATAATGATATTCAGAGCTACCACTACCGCTCTCTGCCATGTTGTCGGGGAACTGCCGTGCGGTGCTGTCTACACATAGTCCTGGCTCGGTTTGATTTGGGAATAATGATATTCAGAGCTACCACTACCGCTCTCTGCCATGTTGTCGGGGAACTGCCGTGCGGTGCTGTCTACACATAGTCCTGGCTCGGTTTGATTTGGGAATAATGATATTCAGAGCTACCACTACCGCTCTCTGCCATGTTGTCGGGGAACTGCCGTGCGGTGCTGTCTACACACAGTCCTGGCTCGGTTTGATTTGGGAATAATGATATTCAGAGCTACCACTACCGCTCTCTGCCATGTTGTCGGGGAACTGCCGTGCGGTGCTGTCTACACACAGTCCTGGCTCGGTTTGATTTGGGAATAATGATATTCAGAGCTACTACTACCGCTCTCTGCCATGTTGTCGGGGAACTGCCGTGCGGTGCTGTCTACACACAGTCCTGGCTCGGTTTGATTTGGGAATAATGATATTCAGAGCTACCACTACCGCTCTCTGCCATGTTGTCGGGGAACTGCCGGAAAAACCGCTAGTTATGGAAATCCAACCTTTGTAGCTGTCAACAGCTACCAGACGCCAGAAATCCCACGCTTGTGAACTCTTAGCTGTACATAAATAACAATACACCAGAAATGTTAACTTTTGAAAGCTTCTGTGATTTTAATCCCATGTAACGCTTTGACAGAATTGACCAGCAGTGTCTCGTCGGTGTTTTTTTACTCATGAGCACAATGCAATAGTGAAGTAGAATTGGCTCATGTGAAAGGAGACAGGGTCTAGCTCATCCTTCATCAAGCCTGCGATAGGTGAGGGCAGCTGAAAATATTGTTCAACCCCACTAGGGAAGGTCTGTGAGAGACCTCGAGACCCGCTCTTTACCACCCTCAGCCACCTAGACTCCTATCTTGATAGACTATCACCCTCAGCCACCTAGACTCCTATCTTGATAGACTATCACCCTCAGCCACCTAGACTCCTATCTTGATAGGCTATCACCCTCAGCCACCTAGACTCCTATCTTGATAGACTATCACCCTCAGCCACCTAGACTCCTATCTTGATAGGCTATCACCCTCAGCCACCTAGACTCCTATCTTGATAGACTATCACCCTCAGCCACCTAGACTCCTATCTTGATAGACTATCACCCTCAGCCACCTAGACTCCTATCTTGATAGACTATCACCCCCAGCCACCTAAACTCCTATCTTGATAGACTATCACCCTCAGCCACCTAGACTCCTATCTTGATAGGCTATCACCCTCAGCCACCTAGACTCCTATCTTGATAGACTGTCACTCTCAGCCACCTAGACTCCTATCTTGATAGACTATCACCCTCAGCCACCTAGACTTCTATCTTGATAGGCTATCACTCTCAGCCACCTAGACTCCTATCTTGATAGACTATCACCCTCAGCCACCTAGACTCCTATCTTGATAGACTATCACCCTCAGCCACCTAGACTCCTATCTTGATAGACTAACTCATCAGGCAGTGGGACCTTCAGCTTTCTCTGACAGCAACACACAAGTAGAGTGGTCAGCGGAGCTTGTTTTGTTGTTACCGTCTTGGTTCTCCAGTGTCTAGTCTCCTATAACGTAATGTCCTCCATATTTTGATGGTGGCTGACAGCGCGGTAACGAGCGACAGATTACAGCGATCGGCTACAGACAGGTCTCTACTTGGGCCTTGGACTTTGATCCAGCCGCAATAGGGGCGATAATGGAAGATCAATAGCAGAATATATCGATCTGAGCTCCGCGCGCGCGCGTGTGTGTGTGTGTGTGTGGAAAACAAACCAAAAAAATAGGAGGGGAAGGGGGGGGGGGGGGTTATTTCTTGCCTTTCAAAGTTAATTTTATTTACATATGACGGTTTCAATAAAATTGATAATAAAAATATCTTGAATTAATTATTCCAAACATTGATTTGTCAGTAAATCTCTTCCAGCCCGCCCCCCCCCCCCCCCATTTTTTTAAATCAATAAAACTGTAATATATATTAAAATGCTTCGCGGCCCATGTCCCCGGTTCTCTGCTTGTGTGGCCTCATGTTTTAAATATTAATGATATCGCGAGGGTAATAAAGTAGCAGTTGGTAGTGCGGGACCAGGCTGTTGGTTGAGATCCTCTAACCCAGCGAGCCACCAGGCTTGACAAGGAATCAATCAATTTTTTTTCCCGCACAACATGTTAAGCTAGACCTTGTTCCAAGGAACATGACTTTTTGATTCATTCCTCAAAGCTTTCCGTATCAGAGTAAGAAAACCTGGCGCCGCTATTCGCGAGACTTTTCCTTTGATTCCACGCGATCTAGGGCGGCTCGGCGAATCTTTCCCTGGTTTTCATTGCTGATATTATCTAAAAAAAAAAACACACACAAACCGATGGTTTCTGTCTGGAATGGAAATAAACAACCTAACCTGAAGGTGAATATCATTGAATAACTGTCTAGGCTGTTAAAACAGCGGCCAAGGAAGAGGGAGGGAGGGGAGGGGGAGGGGGGGGGGGTCTTAGAGTGCAGCACATTGCCGCTTCTGTTAGTCAAAAAAAAAAACAAGAAAGATATTTGCATTTACCGGTTGCCTTAGGCCATAATTTCTCTCTTGGAAATATTGATCGCTTGTTTTTATGAAAAAAAAAAATTGATATTTTGATGGATGGCTTGTTCGTCACATGACAACCTACTCGAGCACCCGAAGAGGTTAAATAGTTCTAGAAGCTGGTGTCTGCGGGGCATGCGTTCTGTGGACTGGACCACCAGCTTTCCCTCCGCCATTAGTGGCAGGTTTGTGCACCAGCCCCAATCTCCGTGCATCTCCTCCCTGCTTTCAGCTTGTTTGTTTAGAAATCAAAGAGGTTACGTTAAGATGCGCTCTCTCTCTCTCTCTCTCTCTCTCTTTCTCGCTCTTCCTCTCTCTCTCCCTCTATCTCTCTCCCTCTCTTTTTCTCGCTCTTCCTCTCTCTATCTCTCTCTCTCTCTCTCCCCCTCTCTCTCCCTCTATTTCCTCTCCCTTTCTTTTTCTCTCCCTTCTCCCTCTCTCTCTCCCCCCCCCCTCTCTCTCTCTCTCTCTCTCTCTCTCTCTCTCCCTCTATTTCCTCTCCCTCTCTTTTTCTCTCCCTTCTCTCTCTCTCTCTCTCTCTCTCCCTTTCTTTCTCGCTCTTCCTCTCTCTCTCCCTCTCTCTTTCTCGCTCTCTCTCTCTCTCTCTCTCTTTTCTTTCTCGCTCTCTCTCTCTCTCTCCCTCTCTCTTTCTCGCTTTCTCTCTCTCCCTCTCTCTCTCTCTCTCTCTCTCTCTCTCTCTCTCCCTCTATCTCTCTCTCCCTCTCTTTTTCTCTCCCTTCTCTCTCTCTTTCCCTTTCTTTCTCTCTCTTTCTCTCTCTCTCTCTCTCTCCCTCTCTCTCTCTCTCTCTCTCTCTCTCTCTCTCTCTCTCTCCATCCGCCGCCCTACAAGTCCGTTATATGCTTATGTTTTCTTCTCCATCTACCCCGGCGGGATCAGTGTGACCTTGTGTAACCTCTCTCTCTAGTCTGTTAAGACTGGCTTGTCCAACCGGGCAGGTTTGGCCGTCCTGGTTGTTGATTCAGTGGCAGGTCGGGGAGGGTAGCGGCTCCTGTGGCCTGCAGGTGAGGTGATTGGGGATTGGAAATCTATAGGGTCCTCTCATTGATACGTGTGAACGGAAAGGTGGAGTGGGGATAACTGAAATCGAACAGAAAAAGGGGCAATATGTAATGCGCGTGTGTGTGTGCAGTAGTGAGTGTATATAGAAAAAGCTTTGATAATGGAGGTGGGGATGAGTGTGTGTGTGTGTGTGTATGCGAGGCGGGGAGGGAGGGGGGAGTTAAAGCAATCATTGAAGCGGATCAATTCCACCCCTTGACAGTAAGAAGTATTGGTCTCTTCTCCTTTATCTTCTCTCATTCTCTCTCTGTCTCGCGCCCCTCCCCCCCTTTTTTTTTTTCGTCAGTTCTTTCGTTAACAAGTAATCATAATTCTGCGCTCCGTGATTTCTCTCGCATGACGACGGAGGAAAGGAAAAGTTTATAATAATGGATTATAAGAGCCGAGGTTAAAAGCAAAAAGAAATAAACTAAGAAAGAGCGGAATGGTGAGAAAAGGTTTGAAAATAGAGGGAGGGCGAGAGAGAGAGAGAGAGAGAGAGAGAGAGAGAGAGAGAGAGAGAGAGAGAGAGAGAGAGAGAGAGAGAGAGAGAGAGAGAGAGAGAGAGAGAGATTAATTACTTCAGAAATTGTTTCTCGGGGAAAACCCTGTTTGTCGTTGTCTTTATTTCTGTTTTATCATCAACTGCGGTGATTGGCCTACAATTGTTATGGCCTACATTTACCGGAAAAAAAAAACAAAAAAAACAAAAACAAAATCAAAACCCCCACCTGGATGACATGGTTCTGCTGACTGCTGCATGTTTAGACGACGCTGGCCAGAAATGTGTGCGTGTTTCCAGAGTGACTGCCCTTACCCGCTCTCTGGCCTGTTTGGTTTGGTAGTCTCAGAGCATGCACACAGTCACACACCGTCGGACAGACTGGCGGACTCACAACCATTCTTAACAGCTTTCTTATCGCTCATTGAACCGCAATCAATAGAAATCAGGAGGTTGTTGTTGTTGTTGTTGTTGTTGTTGTTGTTGTTGTTGTTGTTGATGATGATGAGCACCACCACTTGTGGCTGTGGAACACCGACCATAAATTGACGGTTACTAGGTTTCCCGTCTACCGTCTTTCGGTCCATGTTTTACATCAACTTGGATCTAACGGTTGTTCAGATTGTGGTCCTAGAGCCGCCATTTGGTCGGCAATAGAACTGCAGAGGAGAGAGTCTAATGTAAGAGCAGAGAAGAGAGAGAGAGAGAGAGAGAGAGAGAGAGAGAGAGAGAGAGGTAGTGAGAGATGGTGAGATGTGGCTGCTACAAAGAGAGATGGTGAGAGGTGGCTGCCACAGAGAGAGATGGTCAGAAGTGGCTGCCAAAGAGAGAGAGAGGGGGAGAGAGAGAGGGAGAGAGAGAGGGTGAGGGAGAAAGAGAGAGAGAGAGAGAGAGAGAGAGAGAGAGAGAGAGAGAGAGAGAGAGAGAGAGAGAGAGAGAGAGAGAGAGAGAGAGAGAGAGAGAGAGAGAGAGAGAGACCAATTTTATGACTATGTCTATGCAGTATTAAAAACAGAAAAAAAAAGAAACAGCTAAATGGTATTATCATGGTCTGCTAGATTTGATCAAAGAAAAACCATAAATTTTAATGACTGTTTACCAAGGCTTTGATCTCAGGATCGCCCGGTCTATGTTTTCACAACTTATGAACCGTTAGGTATTTTTCTCTCTTTTGAGATATAGAATTCGTTAAAGGCTAAATCATTATTGATGTAGCTATGTAGAGCACATTAGATACAAGTTTAATCGTAAAATCTTTTCCTTTTTTTATCACATTACATTTACAGGTATAAAACACGTTAAGGCGAATCATTATATCACTTACAATTACGAGCTGTAAAAGAGCAATGAAGTATATTTTTATGAAAAGTTTTTGAGGCAAATATCAGTAACACAAAAAAATATCCTTTTTATTGTAGAGAAGTAAATGAGTTTTTGATCAATCTAGAAACGTTTCACACCCAGGATACCAAAGTTCTGAAACTTTCGCTGTTCTGAGCTGACAGCCACACAGCTTTATGTATCGATTGTAAGACTGACTTGATGGATACTTTTCTCCCGATATTTTCGTTCTTGAGTAAAATCAGAAAGTGGGTCCTATTGGGTTCAGTTGTTACTCTGGTTATGATTTTCTTAATTGCTTAAATTAAGAGAAGCATCATCATCATCATCATCACCACTACCATCATCATCATCATCATCATCATCGTCATCATCATCATCATGATATTTATCTTAAGCCTTCACCACCGCCACCTGAATCATCATCATCATCCTCATCTTCCTCATCATCATCAATACCATCATCGTCATCACTACCACCATAATCACTACCATCATGATCATCATCATCATCATCATGATCATCATCACCATGGCCATGGTTAACACTCGCATGTTATCGGGCGGGCAGCAGTATTAAATCAGAGACATGAGAAATGAGGAATGGGTTGATTCGAGCCACCTCCTCCCAGTGAGAGAAAGAGTCTTACACAGAGGGCCTACTCGGGAACTTTCATCTCCCCGAGCCAGCTCCTCCCAGTGAGAGAAAGAGTCTTACACAGAGGGCCTACTCGGGAACTTTCATCTCCCCGAGCCAGCTCCTCCCAGTGAGAGAAAGAGTCTTACACAGAGGGCCTACTCGGGAACTTTCATCTCCCCGAGCCAGCTCCTCCCAGTGAGAGAAAGAGTCTTACACAGAGGGCCTACTCGGGAACTTTCATCTCCCCGAGCCACCTCCTCCCAGTGAGAGAAAGAGTCTTACACAGAGGGCCTACTCGGGAACTTTCATCTCCCCGAGCCAGCTCCTCCCAGTGAGAGAAAGAGTCTTACACAGAGGGCCTACTCGGGAACTTTCATCTCCCCGAGCCAGCTCCTCCCAGTGAGAGAAAGAGTCTTACACGGAGGGCCTACTCAGGGAACTTTCATCTCCCCGAGCCAGCTCCTCCCAGTGAGAGAAAGAGTCTTACACAGAGGGCCTACTCGGGAACTTTCATCTCCCCGAGCCAGCTCCTCCCAGTGAGAGAAAGAGTCTTACACAGAGGGCCTACTCGGGAACTTTCATCTCCCCGAGCCAGCTCCCTCCCAGTGAGAGAAAGAGTCTTACACAGAGGGCCTACTCGGGAACTTTCATCTCCCCGAGCCAGCTCCTCCCAGTGAGAGAAAGAGTCTTACACAGAGGGCCTACTCGGGAACTTTCATCTCCCCGAGCCAGCTCCTCCCAGTGAGAGAAAGAGTCTTACACAGAGGGCCTACTCGGGAACTTTCATCTCCCCGAGCCAGCTCCTCCCAGTGAGAGAAAGAGTCTTACACAGAGGGCCTACTCGGGAACTTTCATCTCCCCGAGCCAGCTCCTCCCAGTGAGAGAAAGAGTCTTACACAGAGGGCCTACTCGGGAAGGGAACTTTCATCTCCCCGAGCCAGCTCCTCCCAGTGAGAGAAAGAGTCTTACACAGAGGGCCTACTCGGGAACTTTCATCTCCCCGAGCCAGCTCCTCCCAGTGAGAGAAAGAAAGAGTCTTACACAGAGGGCCTACTCGGGAACTTTCATCTCCCCGAGCCAGCTCCTCCCAGTGAGAGAAAGAGTCTTACACAGAGGGCCTACTCGGGAACTTTCATCTCCCCGAGCCAGCTCCTCCCAGTGAGAGAAAGAGTCTTACACAGAGGGCCTACTCGGGAACTTTCATCTCCCCGAGCCAGCTCCTCCCAGTGAGAGAAAGAGTCTTACACAGAGGGCCTACTCGGGAACTTTCATCTCCCCGAGCCAGCTCCTCCCAGTGAGAGAAAGAGTCTTACACAGAGGGCCTACTCGGGAACTTTCATCTCCCCAAAAATGCTCTTTCTTGCGGGTCTGACACGCAGAGCAAACATAACGGGCCATCAGATGTCTTTAAGTCTGTGTGACTCTCTCTCTCTCTCTCTCTCTCTCTCTCTCTCTCTCTCTCTCTCTCTCTCTCTCTCTCTCTCTCTCTCTCTCTCTCTCTCTCTCTCTCTCTTTCTCTTTTACCCGCCATTTATAAGCCCCCCATTTGGCACGTTCACTTCACGTCGAATTTTGATGCTTTTTTTAAGGATTTCCCGATGCCTGTTACATTTTTGTCCAAACTGCCCCGTCTACAAGAAAGCATGACGTTTTCTCTTTTTCCCCAACTTTCATTCTTTTGTTTATTTTAATTGCTTCCTTAAAAATTCAAACGACCAAGAAACAATTTCATTTAAAGATGCATTCATCATTTATTTTTTTGAAACGGATTATGTTAATTTACTTTTTTTTTTGGCTGGTTTTTAAACTAATTATCATGATAAAGAAATTGATGATGATGGTTATTCAGTTGATGGCCATGATAAAGAAAATGATGTGGATGATAAAGAAAATAATGTTGATTTTGATGGTCATGATGGTTATGCAGATGATGGTCATGATAAAGAAAATGATGATGATGATGATGATGTTGATGCAGATGATGGTGATGGTGATGATGATGATGATGTTGATGCAGATGATGGTGATGGTGATGATGATGATGCAGGTGATGATGTTCAAAAGGAGGAAGAGCAGGTACTGCAGAAGTACTTTTTATTTGATATGTGAGTTTATTATCCTATCCCCATTTTTTTTCTTCGTTTTGAATACGTCCATAAAGGTTCTAGAGGATCAATTAATTCTTGTAGTCAAGAAACAACACTTGGACAGACAAAGTTACCATATGTGTCGCGGAGGAGGATTGGAATCAACTAAATTGTATTCCTGTAGGAATGATGAAACGTCAGGACCACACGAGGTGGATCTAGTTTTGTCCCCGCGGCCAACGTTGGTCATTTTGCACAGACCCAAGGGACCGAGAAGTCACCGAGTTACGTCCCATGGCTGGCTCTGGTGATCGCAGTGTCTGCCAACCCGAAGGCATCTATTTTTAAACCAACTTGATTTTACACAACTTTGTGCCTTAGTTTGAACGGCTTAGATTCCCAAGCGCATGCGCTACTGATGAACTGGATATGATTTTGTCAAGATCTAAAAAAAAAAAGAACAAAACAAAAAAAGCCAACTTTCTAGCTTGACTTATTCCCAATTTTTCCACTTGTTTCGCCTTATGAGACGGGGAGTAGAAGTTGAGAAAGATTTTAAAGAGATTTTGCTGCGGCTGCCGTGGTGGTGTCTTAATTTTTCTCCTCCTTACCTTTCAGCAATTCTCCGTTTTGGTCAAATTCAGTTTGTCTGTTTTCTATATGTTGCCAGGGTAACGAACCCAGACTCTGGCCGATGTTTCAATGACCGCCAGTCCAGTCGGCGATGTGTTTTCTAATCTCAAATGTTTTTCTTTGTGGCGAGTTTTGTACACAACGACATAGTAGCTCGCTTTGTCTCCTTCCGAGCTTGGTTTGGTCAAAGCTGCCAGGTTAATTAATATGCTGTTGTTGCTATTGTTGTTGTTGTTGATGTTGATGTTGATGTTGTTGTTGTTGATGTTGATGTTGTTGTTGTTGTTGTTGATGTTGTTGTTCTCGTTGTTGTTGTTATTCGTGCATAACGTGCGCATCAATCGTAACGGCCCCTATAACATCTAAACAATTTTTATGTAAAAAAAAAATTACTCGACAATTTTTTTAAAATATTACAGAACATTTGAAAAAGTCCTTGAAAAATAAATTATTGGGGTTTTATTGCGGGATGCACGCCGTGGGACTTCAAGTAATCCATTATTTGTGTGGAACCAAAGTACGTCAGGCATACATAGCTGGCGCATGGCATGCTATTGACCAGCAAAATCATTAATTAATTCGTTAATTTTGTCTCGATTGTTAGCTTGGAAATACAAGACACCAGTCTGCTCTTCATGAAAAGTTAATGGGTTTCTCCTCCTCCTCCTCCTCACCCACTGCGCTACGCTTGTCTGAACGTCCCTCTTCACTTCACCGCCAGGCTGATTGTCGCTCAGAGCACAAGTGGCTGCGGGTGTGAAACGTTTGCCACGAAAACGGGAGAAATTGTTCGTAGCGGGCTTCAGTCACGCCTGTAGAGTCGATGAGCCTAGGACTGTTTCATCGTGTAACTTCCGTTCTATCTTACGGGAGCTTTTGGAGCTAAGTTCTGGTGAGGTGAGAGAAAGCATGCGAATGGTCCAGGTTGTGGCTCGTGTTTCTCGTTGGTCAATGAAGCTTGAGTGAGATGGCTGAACATTGCCGTCAGTCGCGCAATCTTTGTTGTTACAGCTCGAAATTCCCGCAAATGTTTATCAGTTATTCGGTGTACGCCCGACCCAAAAAAACCTATCAAGATCTTAACTTTACCCAAATGTTTGACCGGATACATTAAATAGGCAGTACAATGTACAGGTACTTATAATTATTGTCTCTGAAGTATGGCAGACTGGACTCCACAACACCGGTCTTGGACACACCCTCACTACGTGACATGCGCAAAGTTGCTGTGACGTGTTTCCGATATTTGTTGCCGAGTATGGGCTCTGTTCTATTATGTTAGAATCAGAATAACTGACATGAACTGACAGACAGTGATATTACCATAGGTCCATCTGGTCAAGCCTGGTTTGGCTTGTTGACCCCTTGAGTGACCGCGGTTTGGCCGGAGTGACAGCTAGACTGGAGACCGTCGAGGGTGTCCACCCACTGGCCGAGTAGTAGAACGCGCGCCCTATTTCCTCTAGGGACTGGGTCAAGAGTTGCCGCCCCCAGCACACCGCTAGGATTTTATTTTCAGTTGTGGGACCTCATTCTGTCAGAACCCTCTGTGTGTGTGTTTTTCTTTTTTTTTAGTTATTGTGTTGCTTTACAATGTGGGAAGTAGCTTGGCGGCCTTACATCACTGAATAATTACTTTAAAGTGGGTTAGGGGGAAAAAAACAATAAATAAAGATTAGAAGATTAATAAGAATAGTTGGCCAACTTTGTAAGACTACAGTCATTATCATGTAGGCTAAAACAAATGTGAAGCTATGAATTACTGCAGAGCATTGCACATTATGGCACTTTTTAGCGGGAATCCAGCGCCTTCTAATAAACGTTTTAAATGGTGTTTAAATAGACTTTTATATATATATATATATATATATATATATATATATATATATATATATATATATATATATATATACACATACATACACAGACTTAGTTTTCCATTGCTGTCATCGCTGACTCTAGATGCCCAGAACAAGTCCTATTATTGTCCCTAGTATAAGAAACATTTTGTGTGTCCCGCCACTCTCATGCAATGTCCGCTAGGTCCAATCTTTTCTCCTTCATGCACTTCAGTTACTGTCCGTACTAGATTTTGACTTCAATTGTTCTAATTATAAGGCGTTCTAAGCACCTCTCTCTCTCTCTCTCTCTCTCTCTCTCTCTCTCTCTCTCTCTCTCTCTCTCTCTCTCTCTCTCTCTCTCTCTCTCTCTCTCTCTCTCATTCCCTCTCTTTTTTTTTTTGGTATCTTTCTTGGCCTCCATCTACCAGTCTTCTCTCTCCGTCTCTTTCTCTCGATCACCCAAGAGATGTGAATCCTCATCTTATCTGACTCTAAGTCTAACCCATTCATTTTTTAATGTATCGGCTCCCTCCTGTGACTGAGTCCCTGAGCTGGCTATGTCGCCCGCACTAGAGAGCCTGGCGTTACTCTAATCCTCCTCTTCCACCGCACGGGAAGCGACCGGATGTGCTGACGTCATTCCGGTTCCGGGTCACGCAAGGCGCACAGGAAGTCGGGATTTATGAAGCGATGCGCTCTCTGAGACGGTCTGTGAAATGTCTCAAACTATCCGGGTGTTGTCTTCAATCTGACGCCGTATGTCTGAGAACCGAAACGTTTCACCACTGGTTAACTTAAGCTCCAGTTTGAAAACTGCCATCTTCACCTTCACACACGGCAGCGTTTTTAAATTCATTTAATTAAATGTACTGTAGAAAAGTGAGATGGAAAAAAAGCTCTTTGCCATGGGCAGGTCCCGCAAGTTTCTAATACACGATCCAGATGTCCTGGAGAGAAATCGTTATGATCCGCTTTACTGAAGCTTATGCCTCGGGCGGTAATGCTCAAAGCTGCTTTAAAAGAGATGTTATAATTCCGCAGTCGCAAACTGTAAACAAGTCAATGTTCTTCTAAGCTTGGCTTTGCTTTACTATCTCGCCGACTCGTCAAGTCTGACAGAGGTTGTTGCATTTGGCGCGGTCTTTGAACAGCGTAGAGTATCGAAAGTTCGCGCGGCTTTAATTGAATGACGCAGACGAATTTGAGACGGAAAAATCCAAAGATTAGAAGTCGCATCCCTGCCGCGCCTTGCCATATGATCCTATTGCGTCATCGGGTTTGATTTCCTTGGCAACTACTGGATCAATGGGAGACAGCTGAGATCGATGGGGATATAACCGGAACTACGTCACAAGCCAGTCAAGAGAATGTCTTTTTCACTAGTTCAGTTAAAAGAGAGTTAAAAGTATAAAAAAGACAGGATGAAAAAAGATGAAAGATTTTCCAGGAAAATTCGTGCACTCAGTGCGGCTCAGATTTTGTTTTCACATTAAGCAGTGTTTCCCCACACCCCGTTCTTTCATCTTTGGAAGGAAAGCAATTTGCCTTTGACATTTTTCCGAGTTGTCCTTTCCTTCTTCTACATAGCTCAACCCTGATTTAAAAATAAATAACATTCCATGAGGGCATGGGCAGCGGGAAACAAAAGGAGAAGGAAAAACACATGACGACAGCAAAAGTTTGCAGCGGTCTGGTTACAGGATTCCATACTCCTCCATTTTTTCCCCGTAAACTTTATAGATCGGGTGTATCTTTTCTCCAGGCATGAAAATGTATAAATTTCTTCAGCTCATTGACCAAGCTGTTCATGATAGCCTGAAGGAGGAGTTGGGACAGTGAGAGAGAGAGTGACATGCGCCTTGTTCCCTGCAGCGTCATGTAGAACTGTATTAATTTCTTCAGCTCATTGACCAAGCTGTTCATGATAGCCTGAAGGAGGAGTTGGGACAGTGAGAGAGAGAGTGACATGCGCCTTGTTCCCTGCAGCGTCATGTAGAACTGTATTAATTTCTTCAGCTCATTGACCAAGCTGTTAATGATAGCCTGAAGGAGGAGTTGGGACAGTGAGAGAGAGAGTGACATGCGCCTTGTTCCCTGCAGCGTCATATAGAACTCACGGCTACCAGGTTAAGGAACTGCCGCGGTCTTCATCCAGCCCCGGCTGCACGGCTGCACGGCTACAGGAGGTGACGCGGTGCACGTCCAGTGACGTCAGCCCCGCGATGCCCCAGGGCCATGGCGACATGCTCGGGTTTGGCTGTCATCATGGAGGACTTTCACAGGACAACCGTGACGCGCTATGAACAGACTGGAGTTTCTCCAGAGGTGATTTGGTGCTGGAACATTGACAGCAGGGACCACAAGTTTAGAAACACTCGTTTCATTCAGTGGGATTGAATACCGCTTTGGCTAAGTCTTTCTTTGTCTTTTTTTCTCCCACCTTTTTTGTTTTCTTCGTTCTTTCGTAATCTTTTTTTTTTTAAATACAAATATATATATATATTTGTGTCTTTCTCTGTCTCTCTTTCTATCAATCTATCTCTCCTTCTCTTTTCCTTCTTTTTTATACCTTACAATCTATTATTCTCTGAGGTCATAAACTGTCGATTTTCGCCCAAGCCGTCTGCGCATGCAAAGTCCGAAATCGATTTAAATTGAGGTCGACCTTTCCTCCCTTCTCCTCTCCACCTCTCTCTCTCTCTCTCTGTCTCTCTCTCTGTCTCTCTCTCTCTCTCTCTCTCTCTCTCTCTCTCTCTCTCTCTCTCTCTCTCTCTCCCCCCCCCCCCCCCCCTTTTTTTTCCTCCCTTCATTTGTTACAACTCAACTCACACTGAGTTAGATTTTGTCTGTTTTTCAACCTCTGTTTGTAACTAGTTGTTATAATCTTCGCCCGTATCGCAAAATAATAAAGGAACTGAGCAGACTTGTTGATAAAGGAACCGAAACGACTTGCTAAACAAGGAACCGAGTGGGCTTGCTAGTAAGGGAACCGAGTGGACTTGCTAATAATTATATAGGAACCAAGTCTTTTTTTTTTTTGAAGGGACCGATTTGACCGGCTAAAAAAACCGGGACCGAGTGGACTTTCCGTCGGTCATTAGCTGATTGATTACCCAGGCTTAAAGAGCCGGCAAGCCCGACCACGACAACCGCTCGCTAAGGGGGAGAGAACTTAGCCCTATCTGTGGAATGTAATCATGGGAGACTATCGAATTGGTTCCGACCAGAAGCACATCATCTATAGAATTCCTAATGAGGCTCTCTGGCTAATCTGTTGGCTTTATACGACTTGAGCGAAGGTCGCTGCCAGCGCCATACCCCTATCTGGCTCTTGATCTCCACACCAGAGAAGTCTTTCTCCGCCGAGCGATCTCTCCAGCCCAGCCCGCTGGACGTGGAAGCATTTTATGCAATTACCGGTTCTCGTGGCGACGCAGCACTCATGGAACTGTAAGCAGCAAGGCTATTTTAGTAAGGAGCAATTAAACCATATCCACCGCGACCTTCGAAAATTGCGTAGAAAACTGCGTTTTATGCCCGTCCTAATAGGTCATCCGGGACTCAGTCTCGCCGGCTGCGGAGGGTTTAGAGAGTTTTTTTGGTGTTTTTTTTTTTTTTCCACCTTGCAGTTTGCGCATGTTTATCGCGTCGATCTTGTGCATTATGGGTAATAAAACTAGAATGGAGCCAGTGTTTCTGTCGCCTGCAGTCGGCACAGCCCACTTCCGGTGAGCGGAACTATGGGATGGTAACATCTCCATACGTCGATGGCAGAGTAGTGTTTTCTGATATAATTTATGCAGGCTCTTTCTCGTTGCTCTTGATCTTGTTTGCCTCTAGGTCTTCTTGGTTAGCTTCCTGTTGCTTTCTAGAGCCCTTTGTCTGTCTGCCTGCCTGTGTCTTTCTCTCTCTCTTTCTCTCTCTCTCTCTCTCTCTCTCTCTCTTTCTCTCTCTCTCTCTCTATCTATATCTCTCTGTGTCTGTGTCTCTCTCTCTCTTACTGTCTGCCTGTCTCTCCCCACCCTCGCTCACCCAATAAACCTCAAACCTCAGCACTAACTGTAATACAGACAACGAGCACGGCCAGTGTATCAAGCATAACGATATCACCCTGTCGTCTTCCATTGCCCCCCCCCCCCCCCTAGCTAATATGATTCCAGCAGATGCTTCAGTTCTGATAAATTTAGTAGTTACCTCGGTGAGGGGGGGGGGGGGGGGAGATATTTATCTATCTTCCCCGGCGGACGATAGTCATTATGGCGATTTCTTCCCATCTCCACCCCCCCCCCCCCCCCTCAGGCCCTCCACACACACACTTTTTACCTTTCCCCTCCCCCCGCCCTCTTATCTACTTGCTTGTCAGTCTGTATTCAGCGCCGGTGGGTCAGTGTCCAGCTCAGAGTCTCTCCCTGGCTCCCAGTTCTGTCTGGACTCTGGGACTGCCCTCGGCTGGACATGCATATTTCATGAGGCTGTCTTCAGGCACGGCCAGTAGATCTCAAGCTGGCCCTGACTGGTGCCAGTGGGTGTCTCCGGGTTCCTCTCTCTCTCTCTCTCTCTCTCTCTCTCTCTCTCTCTCTCTCTCTCTCTCTCTCTCTCTCTCTCTCTCTCTCTCTCTCTCTCTCTCTCTCTCTCTCTCTCTCTCTCTCTTCCCTCTCTGTCCTTCTGTCCTCCTCTCCGTATTCCTCCCTCCCCCCTCTCTCTCACTTTCTCTCTCTCACTTTCTCTCTCTCTCACTCTCTCCCTCCCCCCTCTCTCTCACTGTCTCTCTCCCTCCCCCCTCTCTCTTTCTCTCTCTCCCTACACCTCTCTCTCTCTCACTCTCTCCCTCCCCCTCTCTCACTCTCTCCCTCCCCCCTCTCTCTCTCTCTCTCGCTCTCTCCCTCCCCCCTCTCTCTCTCTCTCTCACACACACACACACATCGATCAAACCGATTCTACATGTGGACAAAAACACAAAGAAACGATCAGTGTACTTCCCCGATAAAGGAGTCAGCTCTTCGGAAAATTGAAAAATTGCCCTGGGACGGAGGGGCAAGGGCAGAGAACTCCAAATCTGAACGTCGATACCCGGGCAGGGACTGTTCTCGGCGGAGAAGTGGCTCGGCGTCGCCAGGTGAGGAATCGCCTGCTACCGTGGTGCTGGAAGGGCTGGATGGGATTAGTGGCCGTAAGTCTGATCTTCTTTTCTTGTCACGAGTCCATCAGGGTCAGGAATATCACAGCATTCATCATCACCCTCACCTTTTCCTGTTGTTGTTTTTGTTCTTCTTCTTCTTCTTCTTCTTCTTCTTCTTCTTCTTCTTCTTCTTCTTCTTCTTCTTCTTCTTCTTCTTCTTCTTCTTCTTCTTCTTCTTCTTCTTCTTCTTCTTCTTCTTCTTCTTCTTCTTCTTCTTCTTCTTCTCTTTCTTCATCATCATCACCATCATCATCATCATAATAATCTTTTTTCTGATCCAGACCAGTACCATAATATTCGTGTCAAGAATTTTGTAAGCCCATTATGATCTTCAAACTTTTATTGTTAAAAACCGCCTCAATCGACAATGCTAGAACAGAATCTGTTAACCTCGGAATAATAATATGAGGTGTTCCTCAATCAATACAGCTCCTGAAGTGTAACTTATTGTTGGATGGGACTGCGAGACTGTAAGGTCTTAAGGTCACCACAAAGCAAATCTGAGCCTGACCTCAAAAGTGGGCGCTGTGGTGCTCTCCCCTTGTACACCCTGCATGATGCACTTTCAAACCAGGGCTTGTCTCTTCAGCGGGAAAAAAAAAGATTCTGACAGCAGTCTGTAGTTAATGTGGTATATATCCACACACCACGGCAAGTAGCAAGTGGTCGATACGTCCTTCGAAGGCAGGAAATTTTGGAGGAAAAAAAAACAGGAAAAAAACTGCGTTTCTTTGACTGCTGAGTGATCGCTTAGCGAGGTAATCTCCCTTCTTTCAGCTTTCAGGCCACATCAACTTCCTGATTGGTTCATGCGGTATGATTCTCAAGGCTAAGTGGGGGGGGGGGGGGGGGGGTGAGGAGGAGGGAAAAAAAAACCCAAGCGCCCGACCGTCGGGCATCTATTAGATTTAGATCATTTCGTCGCGAAATAGCTTTTTCCTGTACTTTCCACGCGGATCAACAAATCTAAAGGAATCTTTATCTCATCAGGCCTCTTGTCATTCTGAACGGGAAAAAAGTAAAAGTTCCTCTGGCTTGCACGGAAGATGTATTTTATCTTTTTTATTTATTTATTTTAATTTAAGAACCGTGTCCAACGAACCAAATGGGGAAAGTACGTGTGGATCCATCCCATCAATCTTCGCGCATTAAATATTGAAGCTGCTGAATTATTATTCACAGAACACCGCTTTCGTTAGCAGCACCGGATATTCCCGCAGGCTGCCGAATTAATCGCTCTCCGCGTTGGTCTCGCCCTACTGAG
>JAWDGP010002675.1:457500-497500 GCA_033675545.1 Elysia crispata | reverse complement strand
TCTCTCACACACACACACACACACACACACACTTTCTCTCTGTCTAACTCACTTCCACACTCCATCATTTCCCCTCAAACCATTGTCTGGATTCGGGCCAGATTCAAAGTTTGCACCTCAAACCTGTTTGGTAGCTTCAGCTAAAACTAAATATTGTGCGATAAAGTAAGCCACGTCTCTTTCTCTCCAACTCTCTCTCTCTCTCTCTCTCTCTCTCTCTCTCTCTCTCTCTCTCTCTCTCTCTCTCTCTCTCTCTCTCTCTCTCTTCTTTCGGTCCTGCCTCTTCCCTGCTCAAATAACTGTCGTTGGATACGGGCCAGAAATCAAAGTTAGCACCTCAAAACTGTTTCGGTGGCTGTGCCTAATTGTAAATCAAGACAGTCTTGAAAGAGAATATCTCTCTTCCTTTTTCTCTTTATTTCTCTCTCTCTTTCTCTCTCTCTCTCTCTCTCTCTCTCTCTCTCTCTCTCTCTCTATCTATCTATCTATCTATCTAGGTAGCTAGTAATTAGTATCTAACTCTCCCGTATTTCTCCTCTCTCTCTCTCTCTCTCTCTCTCTCTCTCTATCTATCTATCTATCTATCTATCTATCTATCTAGGTAGCTAGTAATTAGTATCTAACTCTCTCTCTCTCTCTCTCTCTCTCTCTCTCTCTCTCTCGTTCATTATGTAGTTATCTGCCTCTTCTCCTCCCCACTTTCGCACTGAGACGAGCTTGCCATCACTATTACAGAGATACAGCGCATCCTTGCAGCAGTCATGGCGAAGGTGACCTCCTTACCTTCCTTCCTTCCTACAGATATATTTGTCTCGTCTTATCTACCTATTCTGTCTATCAATCTATCTGTCTTTCTGTCGAATATCTATCGATCTATCTACATAATAATCTATCTATTTACCTCTTTCTCTCTTTCTTCATCTTTCTATCTATCCCACCGTCTATGTATCTATCAACTGTCTTTCATTTTACTTGCCATATTCTATCAATGTTATTACATCTATCTACCTTTTTTATCCGTCTATCTAACTGTTTCTCTCAATATCTTTCTCGGATCCATCTTTACGTCTCGAAAACATCACATCGACCGCTCATCCTTATGGTGAAAGTATCAATTTATTTTGATCTTGATCGACTATTTTCCCTGTATCTCGCTCATTACGATATGTCGGTGATCCCAACTTCCGAGGTTTCTCAACGAAAGACTGATCCAGGATCCCACAAATTGGTATCAACATTCAGGTTAAAGATTAGATTGAAGACTCGCTTGATCTTGTCCAAACTACATAAATTTTGCTTATTATCAGAATGTTGTATATCATAGCTGGGTTGTTGTAACAGCTCATCGAGCCTTCTTACAATGATCAAACTGAAAGAGTTTTACTTTTTAGATGTATGGATTCTCTGCCTCCCACTCACTCTATCTAACTCTATTTGTCTCTCTCTCTCTGTCTGTCCATCTCTTTCTCTCTCTATCTCTCTGTCTATCTATGCCTCTCTTTTTCCCTCCCGCTCTCTCTCTCCCCATCTTCCTTCCTCACTCTCTGCCACTCTCTCTGCCCCTCTATTCCTCCCTCCCTCCTCTCTCTCTCTCTCTCTCTCTCTCTCTCTCTCTGTCTCTGTCTCTCTGTCTCTGTCTCTCTGTCTCTGTCTCTCTCTCTCTCTCTCTCTCTCTCTCTCTCTCTCTCTCTCTCTCTCTCTTCTGATTTATTACCCTCCACATGTGTGTGCAACCTTGTAGTAACTGGATCTAACCTTTCAGAGTTATTTCAGTTTGTGTGTGTAAGAATTATCTCGCCTTTGTTTCCTGTGAGTTCAGTTTTCAGGTATTCGGGACAAGGCAATACATCATGAGCGCTGTGTCTTCAGCAAGCTATCACTGTGCAGCTATCTATCAGACCGTCCTTGTCATCTGGAATATAACTATGTTCTGCGTTAGTCCTCTTTTTCTCTAGCATATAATTTTATTGTTTTTGTACTTTTTTTTTTAAATGTTTCTGACGTACCCAGAATATGAATGATGGTACCCAGCTATTTTCGGTGCAGCGTGGTATGCGATCGTCACTCACTGCAGGAAAAGTAGCCATCCCTCATCGTTCTAGAAGTAGAATTGAGAGTTTGTTGTAGCTTGCTTCTCAGGAAAGGGGTGGAGATAATGAAGAGACGATGATGAATAAGAAGAAAAAGAAGAAGAAGGGGGAGAGGGGGAGAGAGGGATAGACAGAGAGAGAAAAATAAGAAAGAGGGGGGAGGGGAGGGGTGGAAAGGGCTCGACTAGAAGCAGAGGGGCACAGATATGTCATAGGAAATAATCGCAATACATTTCAAGAAATGAGACTTTTTCTGTGTATTTTTGTCACTGAGTCAGTCTCTCTCTCTCTCTCTCTCTCTCTCTCTCTCTCTCTCTCTCTCTCTCTCTCTCTCTCTCTCTCTCTCTCTCTCTCTCTCTCTCTCTCTCTCCTCTCTTTATCTCTCTCTCTGGCTCTCCCTGTCTCATTTTACATTCCACCCTGTATTTTTTTTCCTTTTCCTAAATGAGCTTTTCTTAGGTCACAAGAGATGAAATCATATGAAAGTAGTTTCAACCAGCAGTAAGCTTTTTATGATCAAGTCACTCATCTCTAGAGGTCACGGCGCAAGGTGGCGCAAGGTGTTATACACGGCTAGTACTTATTGTAGAGATTTAGGGTGGGAGGGGAGTATGAGGATACAGGAAGAGAGGGAGAGAGAGAGAGAGTCTGTCGTTAAATTAGGTTTACAGAGAGGGAGAGAGAGTCGTAAAATTAGATTTAGAGACAGGGGTGAGAGAGTAAGAAAGAGATAGAGAGAGAGAGTGAGAAAGAGATAGAGTGAGAGTGAGAAAGAGATAGAGAGAGTTAGTCGTGAAGTTAGATTTAGAGAGAGGGAGAAAGAGTCGTAAACTTGGATTGAGAGAGAGAGAGATAGAGGGAGAGACAGAGAAAGAAAGAGAGAGAGAGTCGTGACGAGAGAGAGAGAGAGAGAGAGAGAGAGAGAGAGAGAGAGAGAGAGAGAGTCGTGACGAGAGAGAGAGAGAGAGAGAGAGAGAGAGAGAGAGAGAGAGAGAGAGAGAGAGAGAGAGAGAGAGAGAGAGACAGAGAGAGAGAGAGAGAGAGAGAGAGAGAGAGAGAGAGAGAGAGATATGAAACACTTCTATAACTACCGACACGATCTCAGGCGCTAAAATTCAAATGAGAATCAGTTTAGCGGCTGTGGAGAGAAGGTTTTCCTCACCGACCTGTGAGAGGAGGTGAGTTTACTGGCGAGAGCTACTGGGGAGTGAAGCTCTGGGGGGGCAGACAATCTCTGGTAGAAAGATTAAGATCCACCCCACAGCCTGCTGCCATCTGCTGATTCAGTGATTGGTGCATGCTGGTCAGCAGGCGTGCAGTACGAGACAGGGAATGTATCCTACCAGCTCACCGACTGGCTTAAGAGACGATCCTGTGGACGCACGGGTTGTGCTTTCCCCGAACTCGGTTAAAAAGTACGTTATTGGATAAAAACACATGCTTTGATCTCATTTTCGAATGTTGCTGAGAGCAGTTCCACTGGACTCGGGTCGCCACACGGAAGCAGCTGACCGTTCCCCTCTAATCAGATTAATGTTCCAGGGGACGGGCCGGGCTCGGAGGAGATCGATGCAGTGTCCCCTGCTCTAGATGCCTGTTTTCTTCTTTTCGCTTTAATTGCATATTTGATTCCCTTTACTTCAAGCACACACGAAAAGTGAGGTAGAATTAGGGAATTACCTCCTGCCTCTGTCCAAGTCTTTCTCTTTCTGTCTGTCTGTCTGTCTGTCTGTCTCTCTCTCTCTCTCTCTCTCTCTCTCTCTCTCTCTCTCTCTCTCTCTCTCTCTCTCTCTCTCTCTCTCTCTCTCTCTCTCTCTCTCTCTCTCTCTCTCTCTCTCTCTCTCTCTCTCTCTCTCTCACACACACACACACACTTTCTGTATCTCTTCCCCCCCCCCTTTCCGTTCCCCGTTGCACACACATACACTGAACTTCCTGCTTGAGGTTCCATCTCTCTTCCCCCCCACCCCCTTCATGGACGCACAACCACCGAACAGAGTTCACATAGATATAAACTTCTCTAGTTTGTGGTTCCTCCTCTCCCATCAATAAAGGAAATCGAAGAATTCTGTACCTTCCCAATCCGGTTTTTTTTTTTTAGATCCTTTTAAAAGGCTTAGTAGAAAGTTGTGAATGTTAACATCAAGTGCATGAAAGTGCATTGCCTAGCCGGAATTCTTAGCCTTGCAGTTGTTTAAACCTACACGATAATCAATGTTTTTAAAAATTGTAAATAGTTTTGGATTTTACAAAATTAGTGAACTATTTCTATTAATCTCCAAGTTTAGTGATGCAGCCCCCGACTGAGGTCACACTTGGTGTGTAGCATGCCTTGCTCGACAGAAGGATGCACTGTCTTACCGTACGGCCCTCTATATGGCTAACTAGAGAGATGGCCTTACATGGAACTAAATATAGAGATAGCCTTACATGGAACTAACTATAGAGATGGCCTTACATGGAACTAACTATAGAGATGGCCTTACCTGAAACTAACTATAGAGATGGCCTTACATGAAACTAACTATAGAGATGGCCTTACATGGAACTAACTATAGAGATGGCCTTACATGGAACTAACTATAGAGATGGCCTTACATGGAACTAACTATAGAGATGGCCTTACATGGAACTAACTATAGAGATGGCCTTACATGAAACTAACTATAGAGATGGCCTTGACACTTCAGGCTGTGGGCGCTCGGCTGGCTGGGAGTTACGGGAATCCCCGTTCTCTCGGGCGGATCGTCCAGTCCTGTGACTAGATCACTGATTGTCTCTCACTTATCAATTAGAATGCTTAGCCGTTTTAGAAGAATCCATATCCATTCTTTTAAACATTCATCCATATAAGATGATTAGATCGATATAATTTAAATAAAAAAACAGGAGTCTTTGAATCATCTTTGAATTCCTGCAAGGCAGTGCACGTTTTGGCACTTTTTTAGGAGGAAATCATAGCCTTTTAATCATCGTTTGAAAATATCTTGAAACAGATTCGAAAAATACAGAATTACGTTAATTTGCTCCATTAATGTGATCAACCACAACCCCACATCAATAATTGACGATGGCAATTGCTGCCCTCATTTCTAAACCATTTTTTTTATCCAAGGGGAAGTAACAGAGAAATAAGGTCAAGCATTGACTGGGAAACATTAGTGATGGCCCTTGCCTTCCCGTCCTTTCCTTGTTCAGAAAAGTATTATAGCAAATAGCAGAAAATGATTCGTTTTTCCAAAACGTAATCATAATTCTTTTATCAAAAGCACAGCGTGGCCATTTCATATTACCTTTTGCGTGTGTGTGTGTGTGTGTGTGTGTAATTTGATGTCTATATTTAAAGTGCGCTGTGCCTCTGGTAGAGTCTTGCATGGAGAAGACTGTGTGAGTGTTTTTGTGGGGGTTTTTTGTTTGTTTTTTTTTTGTTTCAGCAAAGGAAATTAATGGGTGGATTATAAGTTCAACATCGCTGAGGAGTTTTCAGTACAACCTTCTACAGAGAAGAGTGTGTGAGTGTTTTTGTGGGGGGGTTTTTTTGTTTCAGCAAAGGAAATTAATGGGTGGATTATAAGTTCAACATCGCCGAGGAGTTTTCAGTACAACCTTCTACAGAGAAGAGTGTGTGAGTGTTTTTGTGGGGTTTTTTTTTTTTTTTGTTTTTTTTTTTTTTTGTTTCAGCAAAGGAAATTAATGGGTGGATTATAAGTTCAACATCGCTGAGGAGTTTTCAGTACAACCTTCTACAGAGAAGAGTGTGTGAGTGTTTTTGTGGGGTTTTTTTTTTTTGTTTTTTTTTTTTGTTTCAGCAAAGGAAATTAATGGGTGGATTATAAGTTCAACATCGCCGAGGAGTTTTCAGTACAACCTTCTACAGAGAAGAGTGAGTGTGATTGCCGGGAGGAGCACTCTCGTGACCTTTGTGGCTTTGCCTTGATCTGCTTTAGTGTTGTATTGTCGACTGTGTAACATTATCTTTTAGTATTTTGCTGCTTCTGATGGTTAGGTTTATATAATGATGATGACTTTTTGTTTTACATTTGTTTATATTTTTTGTACCTCCCGTTTTTTTTTTTTTTTTTGTTGTTTTTTTTTACTATCTCGTGCATAAAACTGTAACGCTGAAAAAGCACTGCAAATTTGTCACAATACTAAAATCTTCTTCTAGTGACATGGTAGCTTTTTTAATCTGTAAGAATTATCCCAGCGCCAGTTTTCACGGTGTTGCTTGTTCTCTCTCTCTCTCTCTCCCTGTCCAGACAACCGAGGTAAGAAAGAGCTGATCGAGCACTATGACGCCGCCCAGTCCAGCTTCACCATCAAACACAGGGAGGAGACTCGCAGTGAGTACTCGCAACCCAACACGTTCTGATACACCGAAGTTGTGGATAACTCGAACTTATATTCGAGACATCATTATGTTAAAACTAAGACGAATTTCTGTTAACTCGAGCAGTTTTAGATAAGTTTTGTTGTCGTTTTGGAAGCTTAAGAGAAATGGAGTGAAATCAATTCGCGAAAAAAAAGCGAAAGAAAGAGTGCCGTGGTGTTTGTCCGCTTTAGTAGTGGGAAACGGTGTTTTCTTGTCCTCTCCTACTTAATGTAAAAATCCTTTTATATGATCGTTACAAGATTATGAAGGTACAAGCATTCAGTGCTTGGAAGTGCGCTAGTTTGCGGGAATTTATAGCTTATTTCTACCGACGTGATAATGGGCGCTCAAGAAGATAAATTATGTATATTTGTACGAGTCTGGCTATTTTGTACCTCACAACAGAAAAGATGGTATGGGGTATAATTGCATAAAATATTAGTATCGGAAGTGATAGTCGTTTATCTCCCTTGAACTTTCTCTTTTAATCAGGACCTGGAAGAAGACAAATAAAGGGGTTGCAAGGGTGTTAGACTAACTCAGATCATCAGGTGTTTCTGATTTCTGCTACCAGTATGATCAGTATGTTTTTGTTTTTTTTCTCTTTTGTTTTTATTTTTGTGGGATTTATTTATTTATTTATTTATTTTTTTTTTTATTTTTTTTTTTTGGGGGGGGGGTTAATTCTTGAAGTTATCAAAAATTTTCTGTTGTGAAACCTGAATCCACAGCGAAATGATGAGATTCTGTTTTTTTTTTTCTCTAAATATATATTATTAGCAATAGTGATGGTGGTCAAAACAGTAAAGATTGTGGTGGTGATGATTGTGATGAAGGCAACATATTGTTGTTACTACTGCTGCTGTTACTAATAACAAGATCAACAACAGAAGCAACAACAACAACAGCAGCAGCAACAACTATGATATCGACAACCACAAGAGCAACAAAAACATTAACAAGAAGAAGAAGAAGAAGAAGAAGAAGAAGTAGGAGAAAGCAATAACAACAGCATCAACACAGCAACAACAACAACAATAACAATCATAATAATAATAATAATAATAATAATAATAATAATAATAATAATAATAATAATAATAATAATAATGATGATGATGATGATATAATGATATCTCTGCTAGATATCAAGACGTACTTCATCACTGGTCGCAAGCCTGGTAAGACGGGAATCCCCGGTCTGATGGAGACAGCTGACCGCCGCCCGAAACAGTTCCAGAAGAAGGTAAGTCGAGTAGAGAACAGAGAACCAGCTCGCTACTGCCACCAGCAAGCTCAGTCTCATTTCTTGGAAAAATTTTAACTTAGCATTAAAATGCTAAAAGTAACAGTAATATCTTTGTAGTATAGGCTTTATGCTTGCTATTCAAAGTGGTACTATATAATCCAACTCATATTCTTTTAAAGTTTCAATGAGGCAGCGCTTTTCAAGATTGAGTATATGAGGCGTGTTGTGATTTATACAGACGTTTCTGTATTACACTATGCATGCAAGTCTTAGATCTATAGCTGAGCTGAGTGTCTTACAGGTGACCTGGGTTTAAGGCATTTCTGTAACGTTTCTCTTTGTTTTGCTTGGAGTGACTTTCTGTTTGTCTTTGTGTTTTTGGTGATCGTTTAATTGTGAACCACTTATGTGTGTGTGCGTGTCTTTTATCAAAGCGGTTTTTTATTGTTTGATTTATAGTCTCTTAATGTGTGTGTGTGTGTGTGTGTGTTTTGTCTGTCTGTTTTTTAATGATAGTTTTATCTCAGCCTCTAACCCGCGTGTGTTTTGCTTGTCTGTTTTTTGATGATAGTTTTATCTCAGCCTCTAACACGCGTGTGTTTTGCTTGTCTGTTTTTGATGATAGTTTTATCTCAGCCTCTAACATGCGTGTGTTTTGCTTGTCTATTTTTGATGATAGTTTTATCTCAGCCTCTAACACGCGTGTGTTTTGCTTGTCTACTTTTGATGATAGTTTTATCTCAGCCTCTAACCCGCGTGTGTTTTGCTTGTCTATTTTTGATGATAGTTTTATCTCAGCCTCTAACCCGCGTGTGTTTTGCTTGTCTATTTTTGATGATAGTTTTATCTCAGCCTCTAACCCGCGTGTGTTTTGCTTGTTTCAGGCTGGCGCAGCTGGAGATACATCAACTGAGGCCGAGGTTTGTAACGACACGCAACAGTTACTTTCGACCTATATATTTTTAAAAAAGTTTAAGTCCTCTTTCACTTGCTGTTTCAAATTTTTGTCAAATTTAAAACATGTGTTTCTCTATAGCATAAAAAGTTTTACCCTCTAGAAGCTAAGACAGGTTTATTGTTGTGAATTATGCCGCCTTTGAATATATATATTTACATATTTATGTATGTATGGGTGTGTGTGAAAGTTATGGCTGCGATCCCTACGCAACGGGAGGAAATTATCCAACTGTTGAGCTTGACTGTGCTATACACAAGCAGCAACCAGAAGCTGTTAAGAGCTGTAGCGGCGTGTAGCTTAAAAAGAAAATTTCGTCAATTTCCTTCTCTTCATAATTTATTCTTGTTAATAAAATTGTAACGAAAAATGAATGAGTGGATGTTAGATTTAAGGTTATGAGTGAAACATTCTGTTGTGTGCACAAATCTGACAGCAGAGCAGGACAATCCGAGCTTTACAGCATTAAAGATAGGGTCCAATGGTAGTCGTTTCTTGAGCCGTGATCTCTGCCAAAATCAATCATTCTTTTGGGATAAAAAGGGCGTTAACTCTTTTTAGAACTGAATGGGCTAAGATTCCCTAGTTGTCTGTCCCCGGTAGGATTGATACATCTTGAGAAAAGTGTTCTACAACCAGCCAGCAATTCTCACTGTAACCTTTGCTTCTGTATAACGTACAAGTCTAGAGACGCCACAGCCAGCGATTCTCACTGTAACCTTTGCTTCTGTATAACGTACAAGTGTAGAGAAGCCTCGGCCGGCGATTCTCACTGTAACCTTTGCTTCTGTATAACGTACAAGTCTAGAGACGCCACAGCCGGCGAGTCTCACTGTAACCTTTGCTTCTGTATAACGTACAAGTCTAGAGACGCCACAGCCGGCGAGTCTCACTGTAACCTTTGCTTCTGTATAACGTACAAATGTAGAGACGCCACAGCCGGCGAGTCTCACTGTAACCTTTGCTTCTGTATAACGTACAAGTCTAGAGACGCCACAGCCGGCGAGTCTCACTGTAACCTTTGCTTCTGTATAACGTACAAGTCTAGAGACGCCACAGCCGGCGAGTCTCACTGTAACCTTTGCTTCTGTATAACGTACAAGTCTAGAGACGCCACAGCCGGCGAGTCTCACTGTAACCTTTGCTTCTGTATAACGTACAAGTCTAGAGACGCCACAGCCGGCGAGTCTCACTGTAACCTTTGCTTCTGTATAACGTACAAGTCTAGAGACGCCACAGCCGGCGAGTCTCACTGTAACCTTTGCTTCTGTATAACGTACAAGTCTAGAGATGCCTCAGCCGGCGAGTGTCACTGTAACCTTTGCTTCTGTATAACGTACAAGTCTAGAGATGCCTCAGCCGGCGAGTGTCACTGTAACCTTTGCTTCTGTATAACGTACAAATGTAGAGACGCCACAGCCGGCGAGTCTCACTGTAACCTTTGCTTCTGTATAACGTACAAGTCTAGAGACGCCACAGCCGGCGAGTCTCACTGTAACCTTTGCTTCTGTATAACGTACAAGTGTAGAGAAGCCTCGGCCGGCGATTCTCACTGTAACCTTTGCTTCTGTATAACGTACAAGTGTAGAGAAGCCTCGGCCGGCGATTCTCACTGTAACCTTTGCTTCTGTATAACGTACAAGTGTAGAGAAGCCTCACACCTTCCTCATTGTCAATCTTGGGTTTCACGGTTAGATTAGATCACGTGATATATAATTTTTTTCTCGCCATTTTATAGAATGAACAAACCTTTTTATACATAAATTTACATGTTACGGTTTTATTTTTTCCGCTTACCCCCCACCCTCTCAATTAAATAGTTAAATAGTGTTATACAATGAAAGTCTGCATTTATATATCTTGAATCTAAGTGAAATGGTTAGTCTTGTCAACTAATTGATCAGTTTCTGTTCACGTAAGTCAAAAGAAAAAGAAGGCAAGAAATGTGCCTAGGAAACATTTTCCTGGTTCCGTTACTCACAGTTTCGGAGGCCATTGATAGGACACATTCGATTTGAAAAGAGTTGAAACAAAAATCTTATGGTTTTGAAAAGTTGAACCGCTGTTTGGAGGACGGCAGTTTTATTGCCCACATGGTGCTTTTTTTTTATTTTTACTGGTTCAAATGTTCTTGTTGTCATGTTTTATCATTATGCAAACCAAAAGAAGAAAGTAGACCCAGAATACTGTAACTTCTGTTTGTTTCCTGAGGTTAAGACCCCAAATCGCTTTGTTATTTTCCCTTTGTTATTTTCCCTCCACTGTTGCTCATAAGTTCAGATGGCTCTGTGGTAGCGCCCATGCCCTCACATCTTCATAGATAATCCCTTCACATCAGCAGAAGTTGATCTAAGGCTCATCTATTTCAGGATCCTGAGAAGAGTCCTCGGGATCACTCTCTGTCACATAACTTGCGTGAAGAATCTAGCTTTGATAAACCGCGCACTTCGTATGTCACATGAATCTGCTTTAAACCTCACTGTAGGTTTGATAAACCACGAATTATGACTGTCATCTGAATCTAGTTAAAACCTCACTGTAGCTGTGATAAACCGCGAATTATGTCTGCCATCTGAATCTAGTTAAAACCTCACCGTAGCTTTGATAAACCGCGAATTATGTCTGTCATCTGAATCTGGTTAAAACCTCACTGTAGCTGTGATAAACCGCGAATTATGTCTGTCATCTGAATCTGGTTAAAACCTCACTGTAGCTGTGATAAACCGTGTATATTGTCTGTGACTTGACCTGAGCCCGCTCTGCTTACTCTCCTCAGACCATCAACTCAACATCAGCCACCGCGGAACTGTTTGCCCCACCCGTCCCAGACCCGATGTCTGAGGATCACGAGAACGACAACAAAGGTGACGAGGAACCAGGTATGACTTGCATGATCCACACGGCAGGTTCCCTATCCACCCAGCCACCACCTCTCCGTCTTGATCAGTCCAGTGTATATCTGTGACTTCTTGAGCCAAAAGCAGGAGATCACTAGGGGACAAGCAATAGCAGCAAAATCTGTTTGTGTTCCATGTGTGCATCAGAACAGCTCCTACAAATAGTGATGCTCAGATTAGATCTCGTTGTTTAGCTGCATTCCTATTATAGTTGTTTCGTTTCTTTTTTGGTTTATCTCATATAGTGCTGTTTAGTCCTTTTGATTTTCAAAGTAGTTTGTGAGTATTGAGGTTATCTTGGAAAAAAATCTCTCTCTCTCTCTCTCTCTCTCTCTCTCTCTCTCTCTCTCTCTCTCTCTCTCTCTCTCTCTCTCTCTCTCTCTCTCTCTCTCTCTCTCTCTCTCTTTCTCTCTCTTATTTCACTTATCTCTTTCTCTCTCTGGCTCTCTCTAGCCCTCTCTCTTTTTCATTTTTTGGGGAGGGCTTTCTTCTCTGTCCTTCGTGCTACTCTCTTTCTCTCTACTACTCCTAACCCACGATGTAAGTCAGTATTTATTTCTGCCGCTGAACTCGCCCTAGGTTAGATCCGTTACTGGAGGATGAACCACTCAGCAGCAGCATCTTAATCCCAAACCTCAACTTTAACACTGGGCATCGTCGACAAGTTTTCAGAAAACGTGCCACTCTAAGAGCGGAACAAAAAAAAAGAATTTTTTTTCTGTTGTTCAATTAGGTTGTAGGTGACCAGGATAGAAAGGACAACTTGGAATCCCCACTGCATTGTTGATGTTGTCTGCTGTCTGGTTATGTATTGATGTGTCAGGCTGTCACGTGACACAGTCTAGTCCCAGCTGCCCGTATATATCTGACGTGTTGTCCTGTCCTGTAACCATCAGATCATCAAGTATGCTAAAGTTATCAGACCTTGCACAGCCACTAGAGACTCTAGAAGCTCCCACAATCACATGGCCATATCGTTTTGTTCTGTCTGTCACCAAGGCCTTGTGTATGCTATAGAGATAGCCTCGGCTACACCCATCTATGGGGGTGTGAAAACAGTAAGACGGGTTTAGATGTTGACCTAAAGTTTCGTTGATCTTGAGACGTGACATTCACCCATCCTTCAAGAGATTGTTTCACTTAAAAATCAGCATAAAAAGTAGAATGTGTTCTGAGTGAGGCTTCCTAAAACATGCAGGCGGAGCGAACAAACTTTTGCATGTTTGAGTTATAGTGATCTATTTTTCTTTTAACTTTTGGGCATAGTTAGGACAGAACTGTTCTCAGAACGCACTTGTAATTCAGCCTACAGGCCAACACAACACAAATATCTAACTGTCCTATCTCCCTTGCCAAATAGCAAAATGATAAATTATAGCTCAATAGCTCACTCTTACACTTACTGCAAAGCTTTGCTTATTTCGGCTACTCGGCCGGTTCCTTTGGAAATCTCGCTCCTGAGGTTTATGGTTTTTCGGCCTGGACCCAGCTGAAGGTCACCTAGAACAAAAAAAGTTTGCCCGCGACAGCAGAATGTTTTCCCCGCCCTATATCAAACCTTTGTCTGTGAATTAATTACCAAAATGCAAGAACATCTCATTTAGTTAGTTAGTTATTCAGTTAGTTTTTCACTGCTGTTAGCTGAATCTTGTCCCACCAGCACCGCAGTAATTTAGGCGCTTTCCATCTTTGTGCTGTAGACTGACTAGCTTCTAGAATAACACCCAAGTCTGCCGCACACTATAAATTGTTTATGACATCCTTAGACTGGGATTCATACGCTTTTTAAATGGAAAGCGTTCTGTTGTTTTTTTTCCTCATATTGCTTTGGCTGATCTTTCTTTCTTATGTTTCATTTCCTTTTTTTTTTTAAATTTTGATTCATCAATGTTTTTAACATACTTAACAAATGATAGTTTTAAATAACTGTATTTAACACAAATTCTCTGTTTGTTTTCTTTAATCCATATTTTGTGCTTACCATCTCACCCCTTCTTCTTTTTTCTCTCTCAATCAATCTCTCTTTCTCTCTCTGCCTCTTTCTATCTTCCTCCTTTCTCTCTTCTTGTCTCTCTCATGTATATAATAACATCTCTGTTATGGTCTTTCAGTTGATTATGCTTCCTAGATATTGTTTTTTTTTGTGTTTTGTTTGTTTTGTTTGTTTTTTTTTCTTTTTATTATTTACGTCAAACACACAAATCTCACCTATGTGTCCAATCATGTACCCACTTGCACCCATCTACCCCCACTCACCCTCCCCGCCCTCCCCCCTACACACACACACACAGAAGGCTCTGAACTCACCGGAAACGGAAGTGAAGATTCTTCATCACGTTTTGCCCATCACCATCCACCCCGCAGGCACCACCCAGCTCCCCCTCCTCCTCTTCAGCACAATAATTCACCACACCTCCTTATGTCATTACACACGTCACGCATTCATCCTGACCCTTGTGTGCCTCTTGACCCCGTAACCTTGACCTCATACACAGCCGACGTTGGCTACCAGGCTGCTGCTGGGACTGAAGGTCACCCGAAAGGTCAAAGCTCTTAGTCTCCTTTTCTTCCTCGACTAGTGTGTGTAGAACTAGAGTTATTTCCCCCACCATTTCCTGTTTACATTAACGCTTCTTTTTTTTTTTATCTCTATAACTATAATTCAGTTTGTGGTTTACCTTTCCCGCCCCGTAGTGTGCAATACAACCTTACTTCTCCCCCCCAGTAGCTTCTGTAGAAGATGATCATAATGTATCAATCTAAGGGCGAGGTCATAGAGGGCACGGTTTCCACACGCCGGTGGTAGGACCGCTTGTGAACTCCGGCGTTGGAAACTCGGCGTCGCTGTGACCTCACCCTTAGAGACTGGTGGCTTTGCGGGTTTGTGCGAGTGTTGCTTCACTAGGAAAGCTTCTGCTGTATAATATGGTAGTTACTGTGAATTGGATTGAACAATCATGGTTTAATTGTTTTAGTACGGCTAAACTTGTGGGCGTTCAGGATATAGACCTGTAATGGAACGCGCTACAAGTATTGAAATGTGTTTGGTCCCATTTTGAATAATGATGTGAACGGATGATTGTGCCAAAAGAATAAATTTTATTTATAGTTCAATGCGTTTTATTTATTTGACGATTCAAAAACATGAGTTGCCTCAATTTTAAAGTGCATGCATTGAATAATCACATAGCGTTGACATAATTTGAACTGCTTCTCCATCTCCCATACACTTGGAAGTAAAGAAGAGATATTAAATCCTTTGCAAGAAGCCAGTTTTGACTCTTTCTCCAAGTGTCTTTCTGTATCTCCGTCCTGTCTCATTATTCTTCCCCTCTGTCACTCTAGTAGAGCAACGTCTTCACAAGAATAACCTAGAGTCTGTCAGCACAGTAGATAAAAATACTGCACCGCAACTCTAACTCTCTCTCTCTCTCTCTCTCTCTCTCTCTCTCTCTCTCTCTCTCTCTCTCTCTCTCTCTCTCTCTCTCTCTCCCTAGTTCTTTGTAGCTATCTCTTTATCAGTTTATCGGAAAGACAATCCATTGGTCTTGTCTAATGGTCGTGAAATTCGACGTAATAAAAACTTTCCGGTGTATCAGTGATTTATCGACCATGCTTGCGGTCGACTCTGCTTTCGATATGTGAGAAAATTACGCTGAATGTCTTTCTTGTGTCTTGCTCAATGTGTTTTCATCAAGCACCTTAACTGCTGATTTAGTGCTTTGAACACTTTATGCCATCCTCAAGTTTCCAGGTTTTTTCCATAGAGGACACAACCGGCACAGAAATAATTGTTCTACTCTTTATAATCAGATCCGACAGTTTCTGTGCTTCGATGGTGCCTTTCAATCTTAAATCAAACATTCCATATCATATCACCCAGCGAAACTCAAGTAAAAAAAAAATAGTTGTTCCTTTTAAATTAATAATCGAAATGAGATTTTAGGGAGTGACTGTTGAAAAATATTTTTTACTTGTCTCTAACGAGACTTGGATCATTTATCAGTCCACTATCTCTTCTCCAGCTGTCCTAAAACTAAAGATTTAAGACGGCACATAATATTCTTAGCAGTTGTAATGCCACACGCTTCTCCATCGATAGTCTTCCCAGCTAGAACTCTACCCGTAACGGACACATCATTTCCAGACGAAGATAGAATTTCGCTTTACTCAGTCATAAGAATACTAGAAATTGCAAAAAAGGTCTTCCTAAATAAAGCTCTTGAATTATGTAAAGCATATACAGTGATGAAGTAGCATCTAAGCTCTTGCATTATTTGCAGGGAAAGTTCCAGAAACGGAAAATAAACTATGCTGATCGCTAGAAGTTTCTCTCATTCTGTTTTTCAAGCCCTGTATTTAGAAACAATTGGAGAAACTCGTCAAGTATAATTATCTTCTTGCGGAGAGTGAGAGTGACGCACCCTGCCCAGTTTTGACTATCATATCACACATCGTAACCTGTGCAAAGTACCTAATCGTTTTACACCTGTGTGCCCAAATATATTCTCAATTGAAACCATTGTAAATGACCTTCACCTTTGTTGAATACCACTGTTCAGTGTCCCAGTAGCAGTGTTCATGTCTGTTCCAAAGTCAAGAATAGAAACTAATTATCAACATCATTCAGCAAGTATTAGGGCTGGTGCTAAGGAATGTATTGTCCAGTCACTCTGTGTTCAAAGCTATCCTAGTTTGTATCGTTCGCTTCCTCTCCTTGTCAACCTGCTTGAGTTTGGGGCTTTCACCATTCCTTGTGAATAGACATGTAGCTGTTGGTGTGCGAGGTCCGCGCCGCTTGAATCCTTGTACCTGGTTGTGGTTGGTAGCTTAGAGTAGTCTTCGCCTTGCGAGAGGGTATCTTAGTTTACTGAGCTTAAACAAATTGGAACAAAATAAATGGTCTTCTTACTATGAAAGATTCGTGCAAATGTACATTGTTTTAACATCAGTTGGTGCGCAATGCACTTTCACTGGGTAGAGCGTGCTTAGTTGGGTCAGGAATCCCGTAAATATTGCTACTTTTAAATAATGTGGACCCTTTTTAAAAAAAAGATATATATATAATTTTCAATGCTTAGTTATTTTCCAATGTAAGTAAAGGTCATGCATCTCCAAAACAATTTTTCATCATTTGAGAATCTAAACGATACAATCTTTGATTTAATGGGAGCGGACATTAACTGAAAAATGTATTACTCAGAAATACAGAGGAACTGTACAGTCGCATTACCAGCAAGTAATGTAGTGCTCTTGGAAAAAGATGGTTTGTGTTTGCAGGCCCTCATGTCTTCTGGCTTCCAACACTGTTCCTCCTGCGGGTTCTCCTCATTTTTCTTTCTTTCTTTCTTCTTCTTCTTCTTCTTCTCCTCCTTCTCCTCCTCCTTCTTCTTCTTCTTCTTCTTCTTCCGTCTTTGTTGCTCTTTTTCTTTGTCTTTTTAGCCTTTCTTAGAATTAAGTTAGCTTGTTCTATTTTAGCTGCATGCTTTTTATATAGAAAAGAAAGGTTTGAGGAAAACTAAAGGTATTTGGCCATAACTTCCAGCGGTGGAGCATGTAATGATTTAGAATAGAATTGAAATAACTTATTTTTGCCCATACATATTTACTCTATCCCTTTGTAATACGTTAGAAGTAGTGAGGATAACATAATAAGAAATTATGCTTAAATACAATAAAATCATTATTATTGAATACTAGTCCTTTGAAGAACTGAACGTTTTACTTATTTAAAAAAGCTTTCATATTTCTATGTTGTCTTTTTGTCTGTTTTCCTTTGTTATCTTTTTATGCTTTCCTCTGACAACCCACTATCTTACCATCTTTTCCTCCCGTGGCTATGTTTATTCTCCTAACTAGTGATATGACATGTCTCCGGTTATTATCCGTGTTCGCCTAAAGTTATTATACACATCAATTAGTGTCACGTGTTGTATAGCGACTTTCTCACGACTATTGCTTTTTTACTCTTCAACTCAATACGTGTATATCTGAGCTATTCCACCGATCTTAAAATCAAATTAGAATAAGACACCGACTGACGGAGGCATATATATTGTTTAGGACAGTCTTAGGACGGGTTATATAGCTACACTCCAACTAGCCAATCTGTTGTCTCACAAGTTAGTCACGTGACTGTCAGTCCGTGTGCGACCTCGGCCAGGAACGTCAAGATACCCAAGGAAAAGTTTTCAGATCTGCTCTTACAGCACCAGGGCCAGAGGATCACGCCTTCAATCACAGTAACAATAGGTGGTGGCCAGAGGATCACGCCTTCAATCACAGTAACAACAGGTGGTGGCCAGAGGTTTACGCCTTCAAACACAATAACAGTAGGTGGTGGCCAGAGGTTTACGCCTTCAAACACAATCAATAGGTGGTGGCCAGAGGTTTACGCCTTCAAACACAGTAACAATAGGTGGTGGCCAGAGGTTTACGCCTTCAATCACAGTAACAACAGGTGGTGGCCAGAGGTTTACGCCTTCAATCACAGTAACAATAGGTGGTGGCCAGAGGTTTACGCCTTCAAACACAGTAACAACAGGTGGTGGCCAGAGGTTTACGCCTTCAAACACAGTAACAATAGGTGGTGGCCAGAGGTTTACGCCTTCAATCACAATAACAATAGGTGGTGGCCAGAGGTTTACGCCTTCAAACACAGTAACAATAGGTGGTGGCCAGAGGTTTACGCCTTCAAACACAGTAACAATAGGTGGTGGCCAGAGGTTTACGCCTTCAAACACAGTAACAATAGGTGGTGGCCAGAGGTTTACGCCTTCAAACACAGTAACAACAGGCGGTGGCCAGAGGTTTACGCCTTCAATCACAGTAACAATAGGTGGTGGCCAGAGGTTTACGCCTTCAAACACAGTAACAATAGGTGGTGGCCAGAGGTTTACGCCTTCAAACACAGTAACAATAGGTGGTGGCCAGAGGTTTACGCCTTCAAACACAGTAACAACAGGTGGTGGCCAGAGGTTTACGCCTTCAATCACAGTAACAATAGGTGGTGGCCAGAGGTTTACGCCTTCAAACACAGTAACAATAGGTGGTGGCCAGAGGTTTACGCCTTCAAACACAGTAACAACAGGTGGTGGCCAGAGGTTTACGCCTTCAAACACAGTAACAACAGGTGGTGGCCAGAGGTTTACGCCTTCAATCACAGTAACAATAGGTGGTGGCCAGAGGTTTACGCCTTCAATCACAATAACAACAGGTGGTGGCCAGAGGTTTACGCCTCAATCACAGTAACAACAGGTAGTGGCCAGAGGTTTACGCCTTAAATCACAGTAACAACAGGTGGTGGCCAGAGGTTTACGCCTTCAATCACAGTAACAATAGGTGGCGGCCAGAGGTTTAGGCCTTCAAACACAGTAACAATAGGTGGCGGCCAGAGGTTTACGCCTTCAATCACAGTAACAATAGGTGGTGGCCAGAGGTTTATGCCTTCAAACACATTAACAATAGGTGGTGGCCAGAGGTTTACGCCTTCAAACACAGTAACAACAGGCGGTGGCCAGAGGTTTACGCCTTCAAACACAGTAACAATAGGTGGTGGCCAGAGGTTTACGCCTTCAATCACAGTAACAACAGGTGGTGGCCAGAGGTTTACGCCTTCAAACACAATAACAGTAGGTGGTGGCCAGAAGTTTACGCCTTCAAACACAGTAACAATAGGTGGTAGTCAGAGGATCACGCCTTCAATCACAGTAACAATAGGTGGTGGCCAGAGGTTTACGCCTTCAATCACAGTAACAACAGGTGGTGGCCAGAGGTTTACGCCTCAATCACAGTAACAACAGGTGGTGGCCAGAGGTTTACGCCTTAAATCACAGTAACAACAGGTGGTGGCCAGAGGTTTACGCCTTCAATCACAGTAACAATAGGTGGCGGCCAGAGGTTTACGCCTTCAAACACAGTAACAATAGGTGGCGGCCAGAGGTTTACGCCTTCAATCACAGTAACAATAGGTGGCGGCCAGAGGTTTACGCCTTCAATCACAATAACAATAGGTGGTGGCCAGAGGTTTACGCCTTCAAACACAGTAGCAATAGGTGGTGGCCAGAGGTTTACGCCTTCAAACACAGGAACAATAGGTGGTGGCCAGAGGATCACGCCTTCAATCACAATAACAAAAGGTGGCGGCCAGAGGTTAACGCCTTCAAACACAATAACAGTAGGTGGTGGCCAGAAGTTTACGCCTTCAAACACAGTAACAATAGGTGGTAGCCAGAGGATCACGCCTTCAATCACAGTAACAATAGGTGGTGGCCAGAGGTTTACGCCTTCAATCACAGTAACAACAGGTGGTGGCCAGAGGTTTACGCCTCAATCACAGTAACAACAGGGAGTGGCCAGAGGTTTACGCCTTCAATCACAATAACAACAGGTGGTGGCCAGAGGTTTACGCCTTCAATCACAGTAACAACAGGTGGTGGCCAGAGGTTTACGCCTTCAAACACAGTGACAATAGGTGGTGGCCAGAGGTTTACGCCTTCAGACACAATAACAATAGTTAGCGGCCAGAGGTTTACGCCTTCAATCACAATAACAATAGGTGGTGGCCAGAGGATCACGCCTTCAATCACAGTAACAACAGGTGGTGGCCAGAGGTTTACGCCTTCAAACACAATAACAGTAGGTGGTGGCCAGAAGTTTACGCCTTCAAACACAGTAACAATAGGTGGTGGCCAGAGGTTTACGCCTTCAAACACAGTAACAACAGGCGGCTAAAGCCGAAGAAAGCAATTTCGGTGCTGTTCCAAGAGTTAGATTTGAGATTCAGTCTTAGGTGCTATAATCCCTGGTTGAGAGGTTAGCACGCTGTGCCATGGTTATTTCCTATCAATTGCGGGTTAAAAAACTCCAGGACCGGATGGTGAGACGTGCAGGATACCCGATAAGGGTTGTTATTCAAATTAACAAAAAGAACGAAACGATTCGTGCTAGTTACTTTTTTTGGATTTACTGATGTGGGTGGACACTTACTGGGGATTCCCGGAACTCATTCTTGTGTAATTTTGGTGTTACGGTAAATTGTTAGCCACTTGTCTTAGTTAACATTCTCTTCTGAGCACTTCGCCTTCGGTTTGACTTATGTCATCTCTTTATCTATTATATGAGATATAACAATATAGCTTAAGTAGGTGCATTCTCAGATAATTATCAATGTCTTGTTAGTCTCAACTTCCCTTTGGTAAAGTGTAAAGTATGGTTAAAAAAATTATTTTTTTTTTTGTAAAATTTTGATAAACGCCCGTCATTTGATTGTTTCAAAGTTTGTAGTTACTGACAGTTATTCTATTTGTTTTCTAATCAATTTTTTTTAGCTTTTAATTTATAATCTCCTCGCGAAATTTGAAAATCAGCCTCGAGTTAACCTGTTGTCTGCTTGTGACCTTGGTTGCCCCCCCCCCCCCTCCCTTGGTTTCCCCCACAGATCACGGGGTGGACGCGACTCTCCTCAAGCAGCATGGAGCCCCAGAGGCGGGAGCAGCCAGGGGCTCGATGACCACCGCCCAGGACATCGAGCTTATTGAGATCGTGAGTACACCAGCCTTTACTGGGAGAGGGGGGAGGAGGGGGGGGGGAGAGCTCGATGACCACCGCCCAGGACATCGAGCTTATTCAGATCGTGAGTACACAGACCTTTACTGGGAGAGTGGGGGAGGGGGGAGAGCTCGATGACCACCGCCCAGGACATCGAGCTTATTGAGATCGTGAGTACACCAGCCTTTACTGGGAGAGTGAGGGAGGGGGTGGGGAGAGAAATTCACACAGGGGCTCGATGACCACCGCCCAGGACATCGAGCTTATTGAGATCGTGAGTACACCAGCCTTTACTGGGAGAGTGAGGGAGGGGGGGGGGGGAGAGAAATACACACAGGGGCTCGATGACCACCGCCCAGGACATCGAGCTTATTGAGATCGTGAGTACACCAGCCTTTACTGGGAGAGTGAGGGAGGGAAGAGAAATTCACACAGGGGCTCGATGACCACCGCCCAGGACATCGAGCTTATTGAGATCGTGAGTACACAGACCTTTACTGGGAAGGGGGGGGGGGAGAGAGAAATTCACACAGGGGCTCGATGACTACCGCCCAGGACATCGAGCTTATTGAGATCGTGAGTACACCAGCCTTTACTGGGAGAGGGGGGAGGGGGGGGCGGGAGAACAATTCACACAGGTGCGCGTCATATTGTTGCAATCATTACCATCTACATAGATAGATGGTACTGGTTGCAACGCTTCTACATACACTCCCTACAGTTTGATACTACACTCCCACCCCCTTGACCTACTGGTTGCAACGCTTCTATACACTCCCTACAGTTTGATACTACACTCTGACCTCTACATAGATAGATGGTACTGGTTGCAACGCTTCTACATACACTCCCTACAGTTTGATACTACACTCGCACTCCCTTGACCTCTACATAGATAGATGGTACTGGTTGCAACGCTTCTACATACACTCCCTACAGTTTGATACTACACTCGCACTCCCTTGACCTCTACATAGATAGATGGTACTGGTTGCAACGCTTCTACATACACTCCCTACAGTTTGATACTACACTCGCACTCCCTTGACCTCTACATAGATAGATGGTACTGGTTGCAACGCTTCTACATACAGATCCTACAGTTTGATACTACACTCGCACTCCCTTGACCTCTACATAGATAGATGGTACTGGTTGCAACGCTTCTACATACACTCCCTACAGTTTGATACTACACTCGCACTCCCTTGACCTCTACATAGATAGATGGTACTGGTTGCAACGCTTCTACATACACTCCCTACAGTTTGATACTACACTCGCACTCCCTTGACCTCTACATAGATAGATGGTACCAACGCTTCAACATACACTCCCTACAGTTTGATACTTCACTCAACATACCAGGAACTGACTAGAATAATCCAACACTGGTAGCATGAGAGAACACTTCAACATACACTCCCTACAGTTTGATACTACATCCACTCCCTTGACCTCCCTAACATAGATAGATGGTACTGGTTGCAACGCTTCTACATACACTCCCTACAGTTTGATACAATCCACCAGCTGCCCTCCCTAACATGATACAATCAAAGAACTGCCCTCACTAACATGATACCATCCACCAACTGCCCTCCCTAACGTGAACAATCCACCAGCTGCCCTCCCTACAGTTTGATACTACACTCGCACTCCCTTGACCTCTAGTGTGTCGTACCACTCCAACAACATTCTTAGCTCGCTTCACTCAACATACCAGGAACTGACTAGAATAATCCAACACTGGTAGCATGAGAGAACACTTCAACAACTGCCCTCCCTAACGTGAACAATCCACCAACTGCCCTCCCTAACATGATACAATCCACCAACTGCCCTCCCTAACATGATACAATCCAACAACTGCCCTCCCTAACATGATACAATCCACCAACTGCCCTCCCTAACATGATACAATCCACCAACTGCCCTCCCTAACATGATACAATCCACCAACTGCCCTCCCTAACATGATACAATCCAACAACTGCCCTCCCTAACATGATACAATCCACCAACTGCCCTCCCTAACGTGAACAATCCACCAACTGCCCTCCCTAACATGATACAATCCACCAACTGCCCTCCCTAACATGATACAACCCACCAACTGCCCTCCCTCACATGATACAATCCACCAACTGCCCTCCCTAACATGATACAATCCACCAACTGCCCTCCCTAACGTGAACAATCCACCAACTGCCCTCCCTAACATGATACAATCCAACAACTGCCCTCCCTAACATGATACAATCCACCAACTGCCCTCCCTAACATGATACAATCCACCAACTGCCCTCCCTCACATGATACAATCCAACAACTGCCCTCCCTAACATGATACAATCCACCAACTGCCCTCCCTCACATGATACCATCCACCAACTGCCTCCCTAACATGATACAATCCACCAACTGCCCTCCCTCACATGATACAATCCAACAACTGCCCTCCCTAACATGATACAATCCACCAACTGCACTCCCGAGCATGATACAACACTCCACCAACTGCACTCCTGAGCATGATACAACACTCCATTAATTGCACTCACTAAAATGATAAAACACTCCACCATATATACTCCCTATTAGAGAGCAACATTACACCAATTGAATCCCTAGCATATTGCAAGGCTCCATTAATTGCACTCCTTAACATGGTATAAGCTCCACTAATTTCACTGCCAAGTTAATTGCAACACTCCATTCTCTGCACTCTCAAGCATAGTGCAACACTCCATTCTCTGCACTCTCAAGCATAGTGCAACACTCCATTCTCTGCACTCTCAAGCATAGTGCAACACTCCATTCTCTGCACTCTCAAGCATAGTGCAACACTCCATTCTCTGCACTCTCAAGCATAGTGCAACACTCCATTCTCTGCACTCTTTAGTGTGAAGCAACTTGCTCACCTCCCTTCGAGTTGCCTGGTTTATGACTGCACATAGAACAACTGTGTGGTTTTTATGTTGTGTTTACAAGATATGAACTTCAAGAGCGCCATTGAACTTTCTTAAAGCAAAGAATAATGTCTACAGGTCATTTATTCCTTTTTACTCTAAATACTTTTGTTTCATGTCATGCTTAAGTTCTGTAAAGATATTGCTTATATATTAGTTGCCATATGACGTGTCCTGATCAGAAACAAAAACATTCAGTTTTCTAGATAGCCTTGCCTCTTATACTTTCAGCTGAAAAAGAAAGAATCTGCAAACAAGGAGCTTTTCCAGCCAAAGCTGAACAAACTGAGCCTGACCTTTGAACCGGAGCAGGAGCATGAGTACAGACACGAGTACATCAACAGGTCAGTCGTCGCTGAGGGTAGCCGGCGGGTAGCCGTCGTTGTTTACTGTGTCAAAGTCTCAATCCTGTCAGAGAATCTTATATTGTTGGAGCTACTTCTCTCTTTAAGGTGGACGTTTTCAATCAGTTTAATCTGTTTGCTTAACAGTGGTTTTACAGAAACTCTCATCAAGTAAATACCAACTGTGAGACATGCGGATCATTTTGTTCCTGGATTTAGCCGATGCTTTCAAAGCTGCCTTGGTTACACTAATTTGCTCTTAAAGGCAAAAAAAGGTTAGAGAAAGGATAGGCAAAAATCAACCAACCAACAACCTTATTGATAATTTTTGTTTTGTTTTACATGTTCTACCTACAGCCACCTCTTCCAAGAGAACATGCTTTCATCACCGCGCTATCAGACCCTGATAGAATCGAACCTAGCCCTCACGGCAATGGTTGTGCTGGCTATCTGTTGTCATATCATGGTGGACGGGGCTCGCCCTACAGCCCTCACGGTCATCACCATCATCGGCATCACCTTCGAGGTGCTGGTCGTTATCGATGCTCTCACCAACATCCTGTGTCTAGAGGTAAGACGAATACAGCACCATCCTTTCTCTCTGTCTCTGTTTCTGCCTCTGTCTCTCTGTCTCTCTCTCTCTCTCTCTCTCTCTCTCTCTCTCTCTCTCTCTCTCTCTCTCTCTCTCTCTCTCTCTCTCTCTCTCTCTCTCTCTCTCTATCTCTCTCTCTCTCTCTCTCTCTCTCTCTCTCTCTCTCTCTCTCTCTCTCTCTCTCTCTCTCTCTCTCTCTCTCTCTCTCTCTCTCTTTCTCACACACACACACACTCATACATACATCTTTTCCTTTTGTTGCTGCTATCTAATTCTGTGGCTTTACAGTGAGTCTGCGTATTGCAGTTTATCAAGACTTTCCTTTTTCTTTTCATAAAAAAGCTGCTCATCATCACTTTTAATTTTTTTCTTTTCTACTATGGTACTTATATTGTTAGGAAAATGAACAATCACTTTTTTCTAGAGTCCGAATGAGAGAGAAGAAAGGATGTGATAAACAGGCATAAAAAGGCAATACATTGACTCTAAAATTGCCTTCTACTGCCATCTTAGTCTTGGTAACCAAATTTTCTTCATGCAACTCTGAAGATTTTAAATTTGACTTTAGGAGTGTTGATTTATCTATTTCATTTCTTATTCCATTACAAGTTGGTTGTTGGTTCTGTACTTACAGGCTAAAAAGGCTCGCTTCCCCACCTGGATGAAGATTACAATGAACTGGTATTTCCGGAATACTCTAGGCATCGTCATGGCAACCATTCCTACAGCTTTAGTACTCTCCAGTCTATCATGTGACCTGGTTGTGAAGGACCTGTGGCGTGATCGCTTCTTCTGCTTTGCCATTGTGGTGGCGCTGCTCCATTACTGCAATCACACGATGCTGCGCTCCTACGCAAAAACGGTGGTGGCTGTCCTTGCCGGGACAGTCCTTATCGTCCTTCTGTTTGTTAAGCTGTGCTCCTTTGGTCCTGATGACGTTTCATCTTCCTCAGCAACTGGTTTTGTCAACTACACAGCTTTTGGTGGAAACGCTTCCACTATTTCTCCCCTTGATGTTGGCGATGACTATGACCAGGACCACTTGTTTACAGGGAAACATCTCCTGAGGTTCGAGATCATTCTCAGCGTGCTGCTGCTGTTTGTGCTTATCACCCTGCTCAACTATGAGTTTGAGAACTCTTACCGCCTGAGCTTCTACGCCAGCGTGAAGGCGCAGCGGGACAAGGAAAACATGCAGCTCAACAAGGACCAGGCTGAGTGGCTCCTGCACAACATCATCCCGGCTCACCTGGCAGAGCTGTTCAAGAACAACCAGGGCTACTCTCGCAACCACAAGGATGTCGGCGTTATATTTGCCACCATCACCAACTTCAATGAGTTCTATGACGAGATGTACGCCGGGGGCAGGGAGTATCTGCGGGTGCTGAACGAGCTGGTGTCGGACTACGAGGTCATGCTGAGCGAGACACGCTTCAAAGATGTGGAGAAGATCAAAACGATCAGCTCAAGCTTCATGGCTGCTGCAGGTCTAAACGAGGAGAGCCGGGCAGAGAACAAGCACAAATACACACACCTGTTTGCCCTGATGGAGTTTGCCATGGAGCTCCAGCAGGTTGTCGAGCGCTTCAATGACAGCATCTTTAACTTCAGCTTTGTTCTCAACATCGGCTACAACTTTGGTCCAGTGACAGCTGGTGTCATTGGGACAACGAAACTGCTGTACGACATCTGGGGCGACACAGTGAACATCGCCAGCAGGATGTACTCAACAGGGGAGGCAAACCGCATCCAGGTGCCACAGGCGACAGCGGAGGCCCTCAGCGAGATGTTTGAGTTCTCCTACAGGGACGAGATCGCGGTGAAGGGCAAAGGGATGATGAAGACGTACCTGGTGGACAGGAAGAAGGATGGAGCATGCTGGGACTGATCACAGGGACCATCCAGATATCTGGCGGGCCAGCTCTGCTTCCACTCTCAATCCTCCCCGGGAACTCCCTCTTCCATCTGCCGACACACACTGACAGTTCGCAGCACTTCTGTAATATGCATCATGGTATGGGCCGAGAGAGTCTGCCCTTGTTAGAATTATACATGAGAAACCCAGGGTGTGGCAACAAACTGTGCTACCAATCTGATTTCAAACTGAGATAACAAAACTCTGACTTTCTAAGATTGCCTTTTTTTTTCCTGAAGAAGGTGCTTTCTTTACATGAAATCTAAAATGTCTAACATGCTGTGAATAACCCTGTGGAAATAAGATCAGAGTTGTATTTTTATCTCAACATCTTCACTGCAAGAATGTGTAGAGCTCACCAGCATTAAGTCTTCTATTTTTTTTAAAGAAACTGAATGCAGACTTAGCTCAGTTTAGCATTGTGATTATGTCAGGGAAATCTTGATTGAAAAATCCAGCTGTCCTATCTAGGTGGTGGGAAGACCAACTAGAGTTCATTTAATATTCAGAAATAGTATTGAAAAATTAAACTAGGTGTCAAATTCACTTGTTTGTGATTATTTTGAATTGAATATTATTCGCCGACGTGTAATAATGTTGAATTTTGCATTTTTCACTCATATGTGATAATTTGATATTTGTAGATTCAGACCAATTCACAGGTACAAGGTAGAGTTTGGTTAAGTGATATGTGATACAGATAAAATCAGCATCTTTGAATCTTGTTTTCTAATGATGCCTTGAGTATGTGAAAACATTTCAGCTTTTCCCGTCATATGACGCCATTCAAGGTCTGTAGCTAAATTAGTAGGAAACAATATCTTGATCTGAAAGAGTAAGTGCAAGAAATCTTTTAATCAGAATAAAACACAAACCTTAAAATTGCAAGAAATTGAATTTTAACGCCTTTTTTTTATTATCATCCTACCTGTCTGCCAGCAAAAGTTGGAAACGGTGTAAGAAAGGATATAGTGAAGAAGGTTTTGTTCTTACAGTGAATCTTATGTCAACCCTGGACAGTTCTATGTGCTCAGCTGTTTTGTAAGTTAAAATATTTTTGACTGTTTTCTTTGAGTTCCTAGTGTTAATCTCAGAATGTTCAGAAGCCTGGATTTTAATTTTTATGTAAATGAAATATTTGTGGGACTCGAATTGAATGGCAATGTGGCAAAGATTTTTCAGGTAAGCTGATACGAAGAAAGCTGATTAGATAAAAAACAAGAATTAAAAGTATCCAGATGAATTCACCTGAATGTTGAGGTTTTTGTGAATGTTGTCAGAGGGGCTTGATGTGATACTTGCTGTTACCTCGACAGGATATCATCGCAGTGATTCCCTCTTCTTATAGCAGTTGTTTGGTTTTCTATGATGGTTTAGATAATCATGAAAAAAAAATAATTCAATGTCACAGTTTTACAATACTTTGAGTGTTTATTTATTTTTGTTTTTTAATTTCCTGAAACCATATTACAATTTATATTCAAGTTGTGTTTTTCCCCTTTATGAAAATTTTTGCTCAATTTTTTAAGTATTTCAATACAGTGAGATGGATGTTGTCAATAATGGGAAACTTTATATTCAGCCCCAGAGATATACATTTTAAAACCAAAAGATCTTCTTTTCAAATCTGCAAAATGTTATTAATATGTTTTACTGTCATCTTTACCTGTATCTTCCTTAAAAGCATAATGTAAGGTTTAAATTGTTTTGAACTACTACGAACTTGTACATGTGTGGCAACAGATATACCTGCTTCAACCTGCCTGTGGCAGCCGCTGTGCTTGTGTGTTGATGTGTGATACGCCTGCTTGTGTGTTGATGTGTGATACGCCTGCTTGTGTGTTGATGTGTGATACGCCTGCTTGTGTGTTGATGTGTGATACGCCTGCTTGTGTGTTGATGTGTGATACGCCTGCTTGTGTGTTGATGTGTGATGCCTAGCGTCTGCTCCTGGGCTTGGCTGTTTTTCAGTGGAGTTATCTTCTTTGCCATTTGCTGTTTTTATGTGAGTCACTACAAAGTTTACAGGCTGAATTTCAAGCTTCTAGTTTTATCGTGTTGAGAGAAGCTTCAACAAGACAAGTGAAATATTGCTTGGTCAATGTAGCATGGTTTTATCAAAGATCCCTTTGATGAAATTTGTTAAACTTTCCTTTGCAAATTGTTTGAAATATACAACTTAGCTATACAATGGCAATTTTTGTGTGTTAGAATGTGTATACATGTAGAATTGACGAGTCTTACAAATGGGATGCGTTCTAAATCTAACTATAGTGACAACAAGAAAGTTTATGAAAGGATGACTTTCATCCATCTCTTTTGAACAATTCAGTTGTGTGAATGTGTTTGACTCAATGCTTTTACGTGTACTTTATATCTGCAAACATATAATATAACCTATATACACACATATATTTTATTTTAATTTTAAAACATGATCTTCTAAGCCACTTTAGTTTCTATTGCTTGTTGCTTTTTACTTCACAATAAACCTTTTTACAGATAAACCACTTACTGTGACCAAGAGAAATGTTTTATGTAAATGTGTACATATACTTTATCCCTAGTACTCAGACCTAGTGACGGATGCCTTTTAACTCATTTATTTCGTTGTGTTTTTCTCTCAATATGTTTTTAATTTTTTTTTTAATCCAACTTCAGAGTAGTTTGTTAGTAAGTCCTGTTCATCTGCAACTTTATGTACCATATCAGCTGTGAAAATTTTGATTTTTTTTCAAGGAGAGATTTCTCTTTCTTTGGTAATATCTTACTCTTCTCTTTCATCTCTCTCTCTCTCTCTCTCTCTCTCTCTCTCTCTCTCTCTCTCTCTCTCTCTCTCTCTCTCTCTCTCTCTCTCTCTCTCTCTCTCTCTCTCTCTCTCTCTTTCATCTCTCTCTGTCTCTGTCTCTGTTGCTCTTTCTCCCTCTCTCTTGCTCTCTCTCAATCAATCTCTTTCTATCTATCCATCTATATTTCTCTCATTGTCTTTCAGTGATTGGTCTAAACCTTCTCTTTTCTAACTCTATAACAAGACTGTTTCATTAAGAAAGAAATTGTTTTACATAGGTATGGATGAATGCTAGTACGGTTTTAGTCTATGTGCAAAATATTTTTGATTGTTTTTTTCCTAAAGCAGAGATCATGAAGAGATCATATAGAGATCGCTATACAAAATCAAAGACTGTTTATTGAAGCGTGAGGTTAGGGTTTTATGGTTCTATGTGAGTCATCTCTTGGCTGTTAACGGTGGTTATAATCCGGTCTTTTTTAGGTGCTTACATTGGTCATAACATTACTGAGTCAAATTATTTTTAGCCCTTTCGTTTATAAATTTTTTTTACACCCATTAGAATTTTACATTATGTTTTTTATCCAATCGATATAAGTTTTTGTAAGGACTTTTTTACTCCAAATTTTTTTTTCCTTTGTAAATAGTAAATCATACATTATGTTAGGGACTGATAGGGATTCACCACAATGTGATATCTATGAAAAGTGTTGCGACCAAGTGTCCACGCTTTGAAATAAACTGTAACAATGTCAGTGCTGGCATTTTCAGCACAATAGTTGTTTGTAACCACAGATGTAAGTGTTCCACACATTTTACAGGTTATGAAGATCTTTACATCAAGTTTGAAACATGGCACGGAAAGCACTGATAATAATTAGTTGTTCTTTTTTTGTTACAGGACACATGAATATAAACAATAAACTCAGAATAATTATATGTAAATGTGTGTACTTAACAGAGAGATTGTAACTGTCTATATGGTAGAGGACTAGTCCTGCGGTTATGGAGCTATTTTCATTTTAAAAGCGGTTTTCTTTTCCAACCTTTTTTTTATATTGTGTGTGATTTTTTTTAAACATAGAAGTGCAGCAGTTCTACATCTATCACTTTTATTTACAAAGTAGATCTATCTAGTCGTGTAACAATTTTACTTTTAATGTGATGTTACCCTGATTTTTAAAAATAACTTTCATATCAATTGTTCCTTTCAGCAGTAATATTTTAAATCAAGTCTACATTGTTTATTTTGAATTACATCTGTGGTCACACTTGGGAAAGCTCAATAGGATTCCAGGTTTACACATGTTTACCACATTTTTGGATTTAAATTGCTGCTAGTCCTCTCTAAAATTCAGACTTTTCTGTGGGTTTAACAAAATTTGTTCCTTTGAATGAAATAAAATTGAAGGGAGGTTAATTTTTGCATCTTATACTCTTTGATAATTTTTATTTTTTCGTGAGGGTGGTGGTGTCAATTTTTTTTAAATTTTTTTCGAAACTTCCAATTAATAAATCCTTTGCTAGAACATATTTCATAACCCTAGTACATGTATTGTAATCAGAGGCTACTCTGTGTTAAACTGTGCTACAGAAATGTTTTCACCTGTCATCTGCTCTCTATCATCGAACACCAAAGAGAAAGTAAAAGATTTTCAGGCTTGTCTCTAAGCCACTCAAATCTCATAAATTAAGTGAAAAATGAACTGATTGACAAAACAACATCTTTGAATTAATACATTTAAGGTCCTTGTGTAAACTAAGGTGAATTTCACTGCATCAAGTGAGCGTTGCCTCTCGGAGAACACCTGTTAGAGAAATGTCTCAAACCACACATGCTGTCTCAGCTTTATAAACTGATGTGTGACAATTTACCATCGATGTTGTGTATGAGTATCAGTGTCAGCCCTACGCCATCTCTTCTCTAGAAGCAACCGTTCTTGAGAGGGGTATACCAAGACTTTGTCAGAGATCTTTAGACTCAAAATGAATCTTTCCTAATAGCTTTTGGTAGGTCTGTAGACAGGTCTTTTCCTGTGTCTCTGTTAGGTCTGTCTTCTATACAACCAGTCCTGTGTCTTTGGTAGGTCTGTCCTGAAGACCACCGGTCCTGTGTCTTGGTTAGGTCTGTCTTCTTTTAGTAGGTTTGTCTAGACCAGAATGTCTTCTATACAACCAGTCCTGTGTCTTTGGTAGGTCTGTCCTGAAGACAACCAGTCCATTGTCTTGGTTAGGTCTGTCTTCTATACAACCAGTCCTGTGTCTTTGGTAGGTCTGTCCTGAAGACCACCGGTCCTGTGTCTCTGTTAGGTCTGTCTTCTATACAACCAGTCCTGTGTCTTTGGTAGGTCTGTCCTGAAGACAACCGGTCCTGTGTCCCTGTTAGGTCTGTCTTCTATACAACCAGTCCTGTGTCTTTGGTAGGTCTGTCCTGAAGACAACCAGTCCTGTGTCTTGGTTAGGTCTGTCTTCTATACAACCAGTCCTGTGTCTTGGTTAGGTCTGTCTTCTATACAACCAGTCCTGTGTCTTTGGTAGGTCTGTCCTGAAGACAACCGGTCCTGTGTCCCTGTTAGGTCTGTCTTCTATACAACCAGTCCTGTGTCTTTGGTAGGTCTGTCCTGAAGACAACCGGTCCTGTGTCCCTGTTAGGTCTGTCTTCTATACAACCAGTCCTGTGTCTTTGGTAGGTCTGTCCTGAAGACAACCGGTCCTGTGTCTTGGTTAGGTCTGTCTTCTATACAACCAGTCCTGTGTCTTTGGTAGGTCTGTCCTGAAGACAACCGGTCCTGTGTCCCTGTTAGGTCTGTCTTCTATACAACCAGTCCTGTGTCTTTGGTAGGTCTGTCCTGAAGACAACTGGTCCTGTGTCCCTGTTAGGTCTGTCTTCTATACAACCAGTCCTGTGTCTTGGTAGGTCTGTCCTGAAGACAACCGGTCCTGTGTCTTGGTTAGGCCTGTCTTTCCAAACTTTCCTTTATTTAGCTTTGTTTCTCCTGTATTATATTTTTTTCCTTATTTGTATTCTGCCTTTAGATCTCCTGAAGTCATACCTAAGTTTTACCACCAGGTTGTCTTTATTTTTTTAAATACATCAGAATCCATGGTTTTGTGTATTGTATCGGTTTGTTTTTCTAACGATGTGTTTGTGTGAACCAACATCTCCCACTATGTATACAGTCACATACTGATGGGTGAAGTCAACTTACCAACTGCTGTGGTAAACTTTGCTAACTTTACAGAACCTGTTTTTTTTTTAGTATTTATTTATTCTCGCTCTTTTATGGAAAATATGGAGTGAGACGGGATGTCATTGTTTTACTTTTGCTTTTACTAAATAATATTAAATTTTTCAACATCTACTCAGTACTATAATTGCCATTTATAAACTATCTCTGTGACTTACAGCAAATGTTACCATTTACCGTTCTCAATGTTTTACACTTAGTTTTTATTTATCATTTAATTTTCACTTTCAACTATAAGTACAAATATTATTTGAGAATGCTTTTATTTTACCACTCACATAACAAACTTGTATGGGTCATGATGTGGGTGGCTTTGATTAAAGTCACCTACAATTGTGCTTACACAAACAGTTGTGTTTTATTGTGTGTGTTAAACTAATAAATATAATTATTATTGGAAATTATAGTTTGAGTTTGTGTTTTAGTATTTTTGTGAGGAGAGAGAGAGAGACAGAAGCAGACAGACAAACACAGAGAGACAGAGACAGACAGACAAACAGAGAGACAGAGACAGACAAACAGACCGACAGACAGAAACGTAGGCTGTTTGACGAAAGCTTGAGATTGAGTTTATGATATTATCCTAGAAGAAGGATTGGAAGCCTCACTTACGCGTTGATGTGACAAAATCTCCACCGCCTGAGCCATGTGATATGTACTCCACCCTCAACTGCTACACCTGCTCACCCACACAGCTCCGGTTATTGATGTGAATGAGAAAAATCTGCGATCAAGAAGGTTATGTGTGCCGTCTTTGCTACTATTGCAGTACAACCCATTATAGCCATACGGCTGATGCCGGTAACTGTCTGGAGTCTGGAGTGGTTTCAGTTCTTGATAAGGCAATCATTATGGTATCAAGTTTAGGTATTTCAATCTCAACCTAGAGAATTGCTTCCACTGAAGCTTACCACTATACCAATACAAAGGACCAAAAAAAAAAAAGAATAAGAAAAATTTTGAGTATTTCAATTTGTCAAAAAAATCTTTTATTTTTGGCTTTCACTAGGATATCACAATACGTATAATAATGTTAGAATTCAAGGACTTCAAGCATGTTTCCACATCCCATTGGACAATGCTTAACCCTGTTTATAGATCAATTCACATTATGATTACTTTAGAATATTTCCAGCAACATCGAATTTAGTTTTCGCGTGACCCTAGTATCTTTAACTTCAGGAGATGATGTCAGTGAATGAAGCATCCTGCCTGTAGAGTGTCTCCATGCCACCGAACCATTCTCCATGGTAAAGATCAGGAATGTAGATCTAGGCAACTAATCCATGCCAGCAGCAGTGATACGGGCCTAGACTTTCAACGACTAACAAAGGATGCCTATAGCTTTGCTGCCAAGGTGTAACAAAACTGTTTCAATCGGGTGTTGTTATTGTCTAGACTTTAGTTCTAGACCTGCACCTACAATCTACGGAGAATAAAACAAAAAAATTTCTTTCATTGCTTTGATCGACGCAAAAACTTGACTTTATTTTGACACATCGATATCAATGATTGATACAGATTTATTTCACAGATTTCGTCTTAGACAATTATCGAGCCGAACAGAAGTCGTTCAAAGTGTAGTAGGGGCCTTTTATGATTTTAACCGATTCAAAACAAAAAAAAAAACATTGTCAAAAAAAAGTTCACACAATGTGAAAACATGAACAATATAAGGGAAAAAGTAATTTAAAAAAAATTAAGGTCAAAGAATGACTCATTCATTAAAAATATAAATATTTTCTCTGTCTGCATGCCTGTCTGTCTGTCTGTCTGTTTGTCTCTCTGTCTCTCTGTCTGTCTGTCTCTCTCTCTCTCTCTCTCTCTCTCTCTCTCTCTCTCTCTCTCTCTCTCTCTCTCTCTCTCTCTCTCTCCCTCTCTCTCTTTTTCTCTCCCTATTTAAAGCATGCAAAATCAGTTTTCGCTAGAACAGAAAAAATAATAAAAAAAATAAAAACTATATACTTAATGAAATAGGAGCGCCTTGCTTAAAAAATCAACATTTATTTCACGGTTCAGTGTTATTTTGTTCATAATTCTAAAATGCACAAACAAAAAATTCAAACAAGTTCGTTGTTGTCTATATTGTTATGTAAATGCTATCTTTTTCACTTTCAATTAAGACAGACCAAAGTCAGAAATGTTTGAGCGCGTGTTAAGTTAGACAGAGTAGGTTTCACATGTAAGGCCAATTGAAACTGATTTAACTCGATCTCTCTTTTGGAGAAACTCCACTGCGTGCCTAAAAGATTAATATGATGTTTTTCTTTTGCCAAGCCTCTTAAGAAACTTATGTCATGCTATGTTGGTTTTTTTTTGTTTTTTTTTTTTTTGTTCATTCATACTCGGCCATATTTAAGTCGTGACCGTCCTCGTACAACATAAAACCTTGGATTTCCATATTTCATGCGGCACATTCCAGATAGCTCGATAGATCTGTGTCTGCAACATTGAACTAAACCACTTGTGCAGACACATGATTTACTGTAACGATAGTAACATCAGTTGAAATGTTTGATGACATTTAAGGAAACGCTTTCATGGCATTTTGATTTCCAGCGGAAGCGAATTAACAAAAGGAATATATGCTAATTTTAAAAGAAGGGAAGGGGAAGATTCAAAGACCAAAAGTCATAAAGATAGCAAACAGAATTAAAGACAAAGTACTGCCAATCTACTCAGATCCAAAATGATCGTCTCGGAAATACTCGCGACAAAGCAGTGACAAAAACCAGAACCCGAGCGAAAACTCGGACGCTGACCTTTAGCCTCTTGTTGTTGTTTTTTTTTTTATAAACTAAATAAAATTTCGCATACAACATATCATGAGATTAACCTTTATTTACTCTTGCATTTCTATCTTTACTGCTCACTGTATTTATCTGTATTCGTGATGTAAAATTGTGGATGTATTTTAGCCTAATCCCCCCTCTATAATAATTTCCTCAAAACAAACCACCTGTTTTAAGCTGAGATGCATAAACTTTAGTGTATCACATTTCAAGTGACTCAGAAAACACCAGAAAGGAGTTGAGGTTTGTCGTGATTTCGTGTAGAGCTGTGTGTGGTAGATCTGGAGACACCGATAACTCACATTGCCATCTGGTCTAACGTGACATTGGCATCCACGATGAAAGAAGGGGACACCTCTATCTAGCACTACAGGACGGCCTTACTCTTTAGCATTCGCATTACACAATAAATTTCACCAAAAGACCTCAAAACTTTATTGTCTTTCAAAGGAAAGAAAACCAATACGCCAAAATTTTGGAAAACTATTGGAAGAATCAAATGCCAAGCATCTAGTTACTGGAATGTCTGAATGTCTGAAAAACATCATTGGATGAAGTTAGGAGGTCGTATCGGCCAATACTGTTAAAAATCACCAAGGTAGCTGTAGGTGGGTCCTTAGATCGCAGAATCTTCAGAGCCTCAGCTTTCAATATTTTGACTTTCGACCTTAAAAACCTGTTTCACTACCTATGCTGAGTATCGATCTGGTGTCGAGAATAATAAATCACTTAACTCTCCTTGTTAGCAAGAAGAGTTCCTATTGCCACTTGCCCGACTGTAGATCGGTGTACAAACCGTTTGGAGTCTTTGGATTAGAGCTTTACGGAGGATAAATTATTGGATTAATTACATGTATACAGCATAGGATTTGCATTTAGTATAGTTATATACATACAACAATGCAGGCAATGCCATTTTTCATTGCGCTAAACTGCCGTTATTAAAATAATCATATCTTTTCACAACAACAAAAATTTACACATAATGAGTAATTTCTAAGAAGAAGAAAATTATGTAAACATAGTTCTATCAACTTTTTCATTCTCCCCGCCCTATTCCCTGGTTTGACACTTCTTGTTGCATTCGTCGATGGTCTGAAAGTTATTGCTGTTTCCCTGGCAACCACCATAAACAAACTGGTGACATTCCATGGCGGCCGGGTCGAAGAAGTAGCGCCTCACAGCCCCGCGGCACGGCCCCGCCAGCGGCCTCAGTCTGCAGGATGCGGGCAGAGACTCCACCTCCTCGCGGCGCTCAGCGGTTTTCTCTGGGGAGGAAAGTTTTCACACAGGTCAAGCCAGCAGTTTACCTAGCTGGTTCATGGTCAGTCACATTACTCTAGCCATTCCTCTACAGGATGATCTCAGACTTGGTCGACCCATATCAAGTGATTTTTTTTTCGGAAGATAGGGACGGGTTTGCAATATGAGACCTCGCTTGAACTACCGGCGAGATGGGACTTGGTTCCAGGTTATGCATAACCTGCAAGAGATGTTTTATATCTTACAAGCTGAGCCCATCTTGGGTGACGCAACCAAAAGCTCTGCTCAAGTCTCCATAATTACAGTTTCTCTAACCGAAACCAATGTTTTAACTTATTGGGGTTTTCATAGGCTTGTTTGAATAGTGTGCATCTATCTACACGCTGATCTAGAGATATAAAATAAATATTAATATACTCTGTGAAAAGATTCTGAATGCCGTGGCAGAAAGATAGAGCGTACGTGTCGGACGGTTTGACCGATGGAAATTTAAAGGAAGTACGTCATCACCTCACTGCTACATAAGACAATATCAAGTAATGGCTGGTTTAAAGAAGCAAACCACGCAAGTATTCATTTACAACTGGTCATCCGAAATGGTCGTAAAAGAAGCTCTGTTGACGAATTGTGAACGTCTTCTGACATGCATTGAGCTACTCCCTGAAATAGAAATATTCAGCTCAAATTCCTCTCATAATTGAGGTTAAATTGGTGGTGAAATGTTTGACCCTCACAAACTAAAATACAATACCTGGCGTGCCCCAAATAGCCAATATGGTACAACCTTAATCAACTGCGATATTATTAGAAGATAAATCACTAAATAACTCGAGTTAGTCCTTACCTTCCTCCGTCAGGCCTAGCCGTCCTCTGCGCTTTTTCTGCGCCTGCCAAAACTGAGAGTCGGGCTGGAGGAAATGGGGATTACCCCTGCTTTTGATGATCGCTTGGTCAAGGTAGTTCGAGTTACCCGTACTGTCTGGGTTGTCGGAGTTGTTACCCTCGTCAGACCCTTCATCGTCATCAACTGGAGAAAATTAATCAAAAATTTCTTTAAAAAGGGTGAAAGACTGAGGGGAAAAATTACAAGAAAAAAAGAAGCAACAAACCATAAGTGTCAGATTGATATTCGAATGACTACAGTCACATTGTATCACGTGACCTACCTCGGCATTCCCGGGGAACATCCGGGCTCCAGCGTGCAGTTCGCTCTCCGCTGGGCCGGCACGCCATGACAGTCGGGCCGTGCAGACGGTAACCTCGCACACAGCGCACGTACACGATGGCGCCCACCCGCTCGCCCTCGCCCTCGAGGTAGCCTCGTTCTGGGGCCGCAGCCGGCGGGCACTCGATGCCTAGATCTGGAAATGGTCGACCAAAGTTTATTATGAGGCTCGGCATTGCCAGATCAGGGATTAATGTTGGTCATATCTTGTGGAATATTATTAAAAAGACTTAATTTTTGCCAAATTTATTTAAAAAAATAAATAAATAAATAAATAAAAAAAAATAAAGAAAGAATCGGTGTCAGAACTCACAAATCATGGAAAAGTTGAAAGGTTTTCACATCTGACAAAAGCATGACAGTTGTCGTGGACTGGCAGTCGACGTATAATGACTGTGGTCAGATCTGTCAGTCCGTGGACAAGCTTCACGTTTGTAAAGTAAAAATGAAAAAAGTTGTCAGGCTTAACAATTATTGGAAAGGGGTTTGAGATTGCCATATAAATTAGTTAACGATTGCTATATCTGGCAATAGGAGACCAAAATCGATGACTGTCAAGCCTAAAATCATAAAGTGTAGGTTATTATCAAGTGCTTTTTTTCCAAGAGTTCTGTCCCTTGACGAGGAGCAAAGGCTTGAGTGGTCCAGTGATCCGAAGAGACAAACCAGCCAGGGCGCTACTGAAGGTCTGTTTGGGCTACTCGTGCTGGACTGGTCAGTTGGGAGCTGAGGAAGACCCTGGACGGCGGATCAGAGACTAGACGAAAAAAAGCAGGAGCCAATGGTCGCCAATGTTGAGAACACTATCCACGTGGGAAGATATCTCAGAGCTAAAGACAAGGGAGACAGTGTGTATGTGTGTGTGTGGGGGAGGGGAAGATAGGCTTTGCTCATTTTAAACACACACGAGCTAAACTCTATTCAAAAAGGTACTCACTGTCGAGACAAACACTGAAGAAGCTGGTGCTAGACATAAATTTATGGTTGGTGGAGCCCACACGTCTTGAATGGCAATTCATATGAAGTAAAAAAGACAACTCAAAACGATTGCATGTAGTCTTCTGGCTCAAAAAGGAAGCGGAACACATCCACATTATTGACGGACAACTGCAGATATACATGTATTGCCAGGTAGAGCAGCATCAGGCTTGCAGAGTGCTGGGCCCTATCCCCACTAGATAGGGTCCTCCCCACGGAAGTTAGATGCAGGAATCTAATGGAAAGACCTATTGGCCAAGAGCCATATTTACATCAAAACAAGCAAATAAAAAAAAACCCCAAAAAAACAACCCCACAGTTTAGTAATTAGCGGACAAGATCAATTGTCTAGGACGGAAAGAGCAAAGTGGCTCAAAGCAGTTCTCGTTTGTGTAAAAAGGAGTCAAGGATCAAAAAAAAAAAAGAACACGCTGAAATTCAAGGGAATTCCATAAAGACATTGATAAAACTCACTTAGCCTTTTAAATATTTAATAAACCAAGTCAATAAATCATTCTCACTTCAACCCATCAAGCAAAGAGCATCAGAAAACTCTTAACAGAGCCCTATTATCTGGCGGGGATTCTCACACAACGACAGTAGAGAAAGTGAAGTTGAGAAATGAGTGACAGAAAGCAGGTTGATTCTCCTGACCGATGTCCAGCGGACACTGGACACAGCCTCCTCCTCTTCCCCGAGACACTGAGAGGGCGAGGATAGAGCGGGTCCCAGCCTATCCCAGACTATCCCAGCCTATCCTAGCCACACCTC